>JBBPBX010034794.1:0-32407 GCA_038048925.1 Garcialebias charrua
GCAGATGGTCACAGATGAACACAGCAACAAGAAAACATATCAGCATCACCATGATGTGATATTTTGCAGTGTTTATTTTAATTTTATTTTTATTTATTCATGAGTCTAACAGCCTCAGGGTAGAAGCTGTTCCTCAGTCTAGTGGTTCTACACTTGATGCTCCTCAACCTCCGTCCTGAGGGGAGTGGGGCAAAGAGTGAGTGTGCTGGATGAGTGAGGTCTTTCATGATACAGGTGGCTCTTTTCCTGCATCTAGAGGTGTAAATGTCTGTGATGGTGGGGAGACTGACTCCAACAGACTTCTGTGCAGCCTTCACCACTCTCTGCAGAGCTTTCCTCTCTTCAACTGTGCAGCCTCCATGCCACAAATGTTGGACTTCCTGAGATTTAATTTTAACCCAGGTGTCGTCAACATACCTGAACCAATGACTTGGTGGTCTCCCTGAAAAGGAAGTCAAGGCTTTCTTTTCTACCTCCTCCATGTACAGGTTGGCAACAATAGGAGAAACTGGAGACCCCATAGCACACCCATGTTTCTGCCTATAATATTGCTCCCCATATGTGAAGTAGGTTGACTGCAGGCACAGTTTCAAGAGTACATATACAAGATACATATTTGCACCACCACTAGACGGCGTGTCAGATACTTTTTTCATCTAAGGTCAAAACCACAAACCAAGGTCAAAGGTCTTGCAAGGTCTTTGCTGATGTATAATAGTTTGTCAGCAGGCATATACAGAGAGTCCTCGAGTTACGCGCCCTCGACATACGGCAACTCGGACTTACGAACGGACCTACGAACAGTACAGTTGTACATTTAATACAGCAGTTGTACATTAAATACAGCACTGGTATGTGTTTTTAGATGAAAGTGTGCTAGCTAACCGTTTGTAAACAAAGTTATGTGCATTTTTATGAGTCACATGTTGAAAAACGGGTGTGCGGCGCAGCGTTAGCATACATTTAGCATACAATTACTGACTTACGAACGAAAATCCGGACTTACGAACGACACATGCTATGGGTTCCGACCTACGAACGGTCCTTAGGTCCGGAACTCGTTTGTAAGTCGAGGACTCCCTGTAATGTGTTGTATTTGTTACTCTTGCGTTTAAGTGGGCTGTTTTTAATTAAAATGTTTTTCTAGGCTCTTCGAGAGGGGAAGCGTTGTGTGACTGCCCACTGGCTTAGCACCGTGCTGAAGAAGAAAAAGATGGTTCCTCCTCATCGAACATTACATCTGCCCTTCGCTTTCCCTCCAGGGGCCAAACCATGCTCTCAGCATGTAAGTCCACTTCACAACACAAACTGTAACTTGTTGTCTTTCACCTGTTTTCTTTTTACATGAAGGAGACAAGAATCACAAGATATTTTGGTGCAGTTTCATGTTTGACTTCCTCTGCATGTTCAGTCAGTGCTCTGCACATTTAAACTACCATGCATGTTGTTATGGTGACCATAATCATAAACATATTGGTACACAGGTGAGATTAGCCTTTGCACGTTTTAAAACATTTAGTCAACAAACAGTTTTTTTTTAAACACTTTCCTGCATGTTAAAAATGCATCAAACCAATCAAAATTTAGAAATGAATCAATTTAAAATCCATTTTCCACATCTAGGAAGCAATTGATATATACATTTCAATAATTTGAGTTGTTTAAATAATACATTTGATGGATGACGATAAGGCTTTCTAGCAATAATTCTCACCGCTCTTTTCTGCAAAATAAAAATAGAATTTGTTATAGTTGTACAGGCTTTGCCCCAAACCTCCACACAATAAATTAAATGTGGAACAAAAATTGAGTTATATAGCAAATAAAGAGCCCTATCATTTAACAAGTCCTTTAGTTTATACAATACGCCAATAGATTTAGATAACTTAGTTTTAACAAAATTTACATGCTGTTTCCACGACAATCTCTCATCAACAATTACACCCAAAAACTTCACCTCATCCACTCTACTTAGTTCAACACCATCAATTTTGATAGAAAATTTATCTATTTTATTTTTGCTAAATAACATATAGTTAGTCTTATCTAAATTTAATGATAACTTATTTAAACTAAACCAAGTTTGTAATATTGAGATCTCCTCTTTTAACAACTCAAACATTTGTTTCAAATCATAACCAAAATAAAAGAAGGTGGTATCATCAGCAAAAAGAACACACCTTAGAATACCAGACACTTTTACCAAATCATTTGGTAATCATTTGGTCACTAAATAAAAAGCTTATGTCCCAGTATAGAACCCTGAGGGACTCCACATGTGATTCTGTTGAGTTTTGATCTGGTATTGTCTATCTGTACAAATTGACTTCTGTCCTCCAAATAGCTAGATACCCATTTCAAGGTCAGTCCTCTAATACCATATTTATTTAACTTCTCGAGGAGAATAGTGTGATCAACTGTATCAAAAGTTTTCTTTAGATCAACAAATAAACCCACACAGTGTTGCTTTTGATCAACAGCAGTGGAAATTTGTTCTGTCAATTCCATAAGAGCCATAGAAGTAGAGTTTTTAGATCTAAAACCATATTGGCTGTTAGTTAAAATGTTATAGTCATCAAGAAATGTGTCTAATCACAAATAATTTTTCAAGAATTTTAGAAAATTGTGGTAATAAGGAAATTTGTCTATAATTATTGAATATAGACTTATCACCATTCTTGAAAATAGGGACAACCTTTGCTACCTTCATATTATCTGGAAAAACACCACTTGAAAAAGACAAATTACATATGTACGTGAAAGGTTCAATGACAGAAGACATTATGTCTTTTACAACCAACATGTCCATAGCATACCAATCCTTAGATCTTTTATCAGAATTTTTTTTGTGACCATCATTATTTCATCCTTATCAGTTTCATATAGAAACATAGTATTTTTATGATCATTAAGTAAGTAGCTCACGTTTTTATCAACTTTGGTATCGTTTTTGCCAGGTTTGATCCCACATTCACAAAATAGTCATTAAATTCATTTACAATTTCATTGTTATCATATATTTCATTACCACTTTTCACAAAACATTGTGATAAACTAGTTCCTTTCTTGTGTTTATTCAGAACATTATTTATAACTCGCCATGTTGATTTTATTTCACCATTTGTTTTGTTTAGTTGTTCACTGTAATATTCCCTCTTTTGTTTCCTTATGATTCCCACCAGTTTGTTTTTGTACTTTTTGTATTTGTTTTCAGCCTCAGGAGTTCTATGCTTCAAAAAACAAGAGTACAAATAGTTCTTTATTTAGCAGGTGAAGTGAGAGAGACTGCATACAACAACTGTTGTCCTGATTCTAGTTACTCTACTGAATGGCCTAACACAAACTAACACATATTGAAAGGAGGGAAGTATGAGATTGTCATCATTGTATGTTCCCGTACAATGGCGAAATGAGTTCTCTGCATTTAACCCATTGCACGTGAGGTACACTCAGGTGGAGCAGTGGGCAGCTAGTATTCAGGTCTCTCTTGTAAATGAGTCCCTGAGGCTCAGTGGGATTAACCTGTATAAATAAAGGTTGAATGAATGAATGCAAGCCTCCCGGGAGCAATTGGGGACACCATGACATATGGGAATGACTGGGAGTCGGACCGTGACTTTCTGGTCCCTGGTCGGCTGCGCCACTTCTACCCCATCTCAGTCCCCCAGTTATGACCACATAAACTAGGCTAACAAGAACTGACTAATCACTAAAAGAACAATGCTAAACAGCAAAACAATATTATTTAACAGTGAACATACATTTTACCCATAATCCCTCCCTGAGGCCATGTGACCAGCAGTCAATCACAATGAACCAATGAGGTAATCTCATTGAGAAATGAGGACCCACTCCAGAAGAGAGACGTGGTGCCTAGATGTGACAAAGCTAAATGTTTTGTCGGCATGAAGCTTGTTAGCCCGTCAAAAAACAAACAAGAATCCATGAATTTGCTGCAGCACTGTATAAGCCACAGGGTTGAAAGTGTGTGAAAAGCATAGCGACTTATAGACTGTAAAGTATGGTATGTCTCTGCCAATCTTACTGCATGTTTCTTCCCTGTCTCATCTCTCAGATTGTATCAGTGACGGGCTTTGTGGACGCTGATAGAGATGACCTGAAGCTCATGGCTTACTTGGCTGGTGCCAGATACACGGGATACTTGTGCCGCAGTAACACGGTCCTCATCTGCAAAGAGTAAGACTGCGAAGATGAACAAGTTCATGTTAATTCAGAAACGGCGGCTACATGTGGTTCTCTCCTTTAGACCCAGTGGACTGAAGTACGAGAAGGCTAAGGAGTGGAAGATCCCGTGTGTCAATGCTCAGTGGCTTTGTGATATTCTACTGGGGAACTTTGAAGCTCTGAGACAAATTCAGCACAGCCGATATGCCATCTTCACTCACCCTGAGCCGCTGGCACCCAACCCTCAGTTGGTCCACAATCTGCTGGGTATGTCTAACAACAACACTGTGTGTTGGAACATACTGTATTGAGGACCATGTTAGCATCACCTGAAACCTGGCACAAGTACACCATTACAGCAGCAGCTCTGCCTCTTTAAGAATCACTTTAAAGATTTTGACATGTTTACCCAGACTCTGCTCATTTACCCTATTCTAATTACATTTGAACAAACTTGTACAAAACTAAACCTATAAGAATTTGCTTCCTTGAAACAAGATATATCATCTGCTGCTCAGAGATTTTGATTAAAATGTGCAATTTCTAAAACCAAAGTGACACAATATCATCCATAGAAGAGCCCATTGGGATGGAGAAGTTGGGTAATTTAGATGTATTGGTACTAGGGGTTGAATTGACTAGTCAATTCTAGGACATCTCGCGAGTTTTTAAATTTCACATCGACTAGTCACAGTCATGCAGTTGTGTCACGTGATCAGCGCTGGGTGCTGACTACAAAATGGATTCTTCCAAGCAGACTGAAGGCGAGGAGCAGGCCGAGTCTCAGCAAACCGGTAGAAATCTATCAACAGTGTGAAGGTATTTCACTAAAGAAGACTCTTTCGGTTCAACTACCCACCACAGCGCCCCCCCCACACACACACACACACACACACATTTTTAGTTTTTGTTTTAATTAATCCACCATAAAATAAAAATTAAAAACAAGGGCGCTGCCCACCCCCCTGTTTTTAGTTTTGTTATTTTACGTGCCGTACATTTCTTTCACTTTTGCAGCTTAATAATATTTCTGGTTTCCGAAGGTCGCGGGTTCGCGCCCCGGCCACTACCCAGCTTGGGGTGTCTATGAGTGCACACCTATTTCTCCAGCTCCCCGGGCGCTTTCGGGCTGCTCATTGCACCACCTGGTAGGTGGTTGGGTTAAATGCAGAGACGAATTTCGTCTGTGTATGGGAACATATGCAGATGACAGGAATAGACATTATTATTATTATTATTATAAATTTAGCATCTTGACGTCATCGACTGGTCAACGTCGACTCAATTTTTATCATGTTGAAGTCGACTTAAAAACATATGAAGTCGTGCAGCCCCTAGTTGGTACCTATTTACACTCAGATTTACTCAGATTTGAGTCAAATGTAAATTGAAGTAAACTTCAAAGCAACAGATTTTGACATTTGATTCAAGCCTTTTGTTCTTCATGTTAGATTAGAGTTGAAGAAAATAGTGAAATGGTAATTGGAAGAGTCCAAAAGAAGTTTTGTAATAAAGCTGAGGTGTATTTCTGACCTGCTTTTATGAGTCAAACCGTAGCTTTTCAGCTGCAGTTTGGTCATTTGTGTACATGACAACAGCTGCTTGTTTCTAAGTCAAGTCTCGGGGGCAGCAGCTTCAGCAAGGAGGCCCAGACATCTCTTTCCACAGCCAACTCTTCCAGCTCTTCTATCCAGCGTGTCCTGGGTCTTCCCTGGAATCTCCTCCCAGTGGGACATGCCTGAAGCACCTCCCTAGGAAGGTGCCCAGGGAGCATCCTTAACAGATGCTTGAGCCACCTCAACTGGCTCCTCTCGATGTGGAGGAGCAGCGGGCCTATTCAGATAACTGAACTTCTCACTCTATCTCTAAGGCTACATCCAGACCGAACGCCTTTTCAACGGCAAAAAAGCTCGACACGCACGCAAGTGGACGCACTGGACCCAGTGGTGTCCAGACCAGAACGTGAAACTGCTGCGGTGTGGCGGCGGGGGAGGGTGAGGAGCTTACCGGTATACCGAGTTCCTCACTGCACTCCGTCAGGCAAGGAGCTTTTTATTTCTGTCTCTGTGGAGCAGACTTGACTGGTCGTGAAGGACCTGTCGCGAACACACAGCTACAATGAGTTTATCTTCCATAGTACACGACTTTGCGGGTTTTTTCTGTGTCCCACAAACAATACGTCACATAGTTGCGCAATACCCCCGTCCCCTCGTTTCCGCGTCACATAGCGGACTCCTCCACCCGACTCCCTGATTGGTCGGACACGCGTTCACGAGTTTAAACGGCAAAATCTTCAGCATGGTGAATGCGTGGTTTGGAGGCTGACGCGGGTTCACGTGCACGAAAAACGCTTTCCAGCACGCTCAACACGCACGTGACGTGACGCCCGACGCCAAGAGACGCCTGGAGGCGCGTCCCCCATTGACTTTGCATGTAAACCGGACGCTCCTGCAGTTGAAAACGCGTTCGGTCTGGATTCACCATAAGGGAGAGTCCAGTTACCCTGCGGAGGAAACTCATTTCAACCGCCTGTATCCATGATCTCATTCTTTCGGTCACTACCCAGAGTTCTTGACTATAGGTGAGGGTAGGAACGTAGACCGACTGGTAGAGAGAGCTTTGCTTTACAGCTCGGCTCCCTCTTCACCACAAAGGGCTGATACAGAGTCCACAATACTGCAGAGGCTGCATCAATCCGTCTGTCCATCTCACGCTCCATTCATCCCTCACTTGTGAACAAAACCCCAAGATACTTGAACTCCTCCACTTGAGGCCAAAACCTCACCCTGGCCTAGGGTCTTATTTTTGGAGGTGCTGATTCTCGTCCCAACCACTTCACACTTGACTGTGAACTGCTCCTTGAGAGCTGAAGACAGCATGATGATTCCAGCAGGACCACATCATCCAGATAAATAAGAAATGCGTTTTTTTACTCCCTTCTTTTGTGTGTGCATGTTCACCAAACACACTACCTCATCTTACGACACCCTCATTCAGCATATATGACACTGTGGTTCAACATACAATAATTATACTGAATAGCCATAATTGCAAACCGGATTCCAAAAAAGTTGGGACACTAAACAAATTGTGAATTAAAATTGAATGCAATGATGTGGAGATAGCAAGTGTCAATATTTTATTTGCAATAGAACATAAGTGACAGATCAAAAGTTTAATCTGAGTAAATGTAACATTTTAAAGGACAAATATGTTGATTCAAAATTTCATTGTCAACAAATCCCCAAAAAGTTGGGACAAGTAGCAATAAGTGGCTGGAAAAAGGAAATTGAGCATATAACGAACAGCTGGTAGATCAATTAACACTAATTGGGTCACTAATTAGGTCAACATGATTGGGTATAAAAAGAGCTTCTCAGAGTGTCCGTGTCTCTCAGAAGCCAAGATGGTAAGAGGATCACCAATTCCACCATTGTTATGCAGAAAGATAGTGCAGCAATACCAGAATGGTGTTACCAGCGTAAAATAGCAAAGACTTTTACGTTATCAAAATCAACCGTGCATAACATCATCTAAAGATTCAGAGAATCTGGAACAATCGTTGTGCGTAAGGGTTAAGGCCGTAAAACTCTACTGGATGCTCGTGATCTCCGGGCCCTTAAACGTCATTGCACCTCAAACAGGAATGCAACTGTCAAGGAAATAACAGAATGGGCTCAGGAATACTTCCAGAAAGCATTGTCAGTGAACACAATCCATTGTGCCATCCGCCATTGCCAGCTGAAACTACAGTGCAAAGAGGAAGCCATTTCTAAGCAAGCTCTACAAGCTCAGACGTTTGCACTGGGCCAGGGGTAATTTAGTCAGAGTCAGAGAGTCTTTATTGTCATTTGCACCGCATGTGGTACATGTGATGAAAACGAGATTATGTACACGGGGTCCCAGTTACATCCAACAACAAATGCAAGAGAAAAACAGTAATAACATCTAGAATTAACTAAGAAAAACATCAACTAGTAATACACTAAGCCCTAATATAGTGGAAAAACATCATTATAAACAGCAGCACGAACATGAGTCTGTATGAGCAGATGGTCACAGATGAACACAGCAACAAGAAAACAGATCAGCATCAGCATGATGTGATATTTTGCAGTGTTTATTTTTATTTTATTTTTATTTATTCATTCATGAGTCTAACAGCCTCAGGGTAGAAGCTGTTCCTCAGTCTAGTGGTTCTACATTTGATGCTCCTCAACCTCCGTCCTGAGGGGAGTGGGGCAAAGAGTGAGTGTGCTGGGTGAGTGAGGTCTTTCATGATGCAGGTGGCTCTTTTCCTGCATCTGGAGGTGTAAATGTCTGTGATGGTGGGGAGACTGACTCCAACAGACTTCTGTGCAGCCTTCACCACTCTCTGTAGAGCTTTCCTCTCTGCAACTGTGCAGCCTCCATGCCACACGTTGATGCTGGAGCACAGGACGCTTTCCACTGCACACCTGTAGAACGAGGTGAGAACTGGGCTGCTCAGACCAGCACGTCTCAGCCGTCTGAGGAAGTAGAGTCTCTGATGACCTTTCTTGATCAGGCTGGTGGTGTTGTTGCTCCAGCTGAGGTTATCATTCAAGTGTACACCCAAGTATTTGTAGCTGGAGACCACTTCCACTGCAGATCCACCTATTTTCAGTGGGGCGTGGGTGTGTTTGTTCCTTCTGAAGTCCACAATCATCTCCTTTGTCTTCTTCACATTCATGTGAAGATTATTCTCTTTGCACCAGCTCTCCAGGTGTTCCACCTCCTGTCTGTAGCTGGACTCATCATTGTTTGTGATGCATCCCACCACCGCTGTATCATCTGCAAACTTAACAATATGACAGCCTGGAAGTGTGGCTGTACAATCATATGTGAGCAGAGTGAACAGAAGGGGGCTCAGCACACATCCTTGAGGAGAGCCAGTGCTGAGGGTTATGGTGGAGGAGGAGAAGTTGTGATCTTCACGGACTGTGGTCTGTCTGTTAAGAAGTCTAGTACCCAGTTACAAATGGAGGGGCTTAGTCCAAGTGTAGATAGTTTGTCTATCAGAGTTTGGGGGATCATGGTGTTGAAGGCAGATGTGAAGTCCACAAAGAGCAGACGCACGTATGAGTCCTTCTGATCCAGGTGGGTGAGAGCAGTGTGGACCACGGAAGAGATGGCGTCCTCTGTTGATCGGTTCTCGCGGTATGCATATTGATGAGGGTCCTCGTTGATGTTGACGGTTGCCTTGATGTGGGACATGACCAGTTTCTCAAAACATTTAGCGACTATCGGGGTGAGGGCCACTGGTCTATAGTCATTCAGACCAGTCACTGTGGAGCTCTTTGGGACTGGGATGATGGTCGCGGTCTTCAGGCAGGTGGGAACTGACTCCAGTGCAAGTGAGGTGGTGAAGATGTCAGCCAGCACCTCACAGAGCTGGTCCGCACATTCCTTCAGAACTTTCCCTGGGATGTTGTCTGGTCCGGTTGCTTTATGAGGATTAATCTTCTGAGACTGCCTCTCACTTCTGCTGCGGTCACTCTGAGATGCTCTTCATCTGGTGATGAGGTGAGTCTGGTGCTAGCTGGTCTGTTTGGATCATCAAAACGTGCATAAAACTTATTGAGGGCATCAGGCAGAGATGGGTCCTTGGGACATTGTTTGTTCTTGCCTTTGTAATCTGTTATGCATTTAATACCCTTCCACATGCTCCGTGGGTCTTGTGAGGTGAACTGTCCCTCGATCCTCTGTGCATACGTGGCCTTGGCCTTCTTAATGCCATCCACCAGTTCTTTCCTGCTCTTTCTCAGCTCCTCTTTATCTCCGGACTTGAATGCAGTGTCCCTGGCTGCTAGCAAGGCGCGGACTTCTTTATTTAACCAGGGTTTTCGGTTCGGGTAAGATTTAACATATTTTTTTATGGATACATTTTCAGAGCATGTACTAATGTAACCCAGGACTGAGGAAGCATAAAGTTCCAGGTCCACTGAGCTCCCATCAGTAGCTGCCTCCCTGAAAACAGACCAGTTTGTATTCTCAAAACTAGGGGTGGGCGATATGCCCAAAAAATGATATCACAATATATTTTTTGAAATACCCCGATAACGATATCAGACGATATTTCACATTTTCTCCTTTTATTGAATCAACCAAACAAATGTGTAATGACTTTTCATAAACAGTCACCAGAATACAAAAAAATATATTCATATTTAACAAGCAAAAATATATATACCTATATATATATATATATACATATTTGGGCAGCACGGTGGCACAACTGGTAGAGCTGCTGCCTCTCAGCGAGAAGGTTGCCGGTTCAAATCCCGGTCCGGGGCCTTTCTGGGTGGAGTTTGCATGTTCTCCCCGTGCATGCGTGGGTTTCCTCCGGGTACTCCGGTTTCCTCCCACAGACCAAAAAACATGCTTGTTAGGCTGATTGGTGACTCTAAATTGACCCTAGGTGTGAGTGTGAGAGTGGATGGTTGTTTGGTGTGAGTGAGACAGGTCCCTCTTGTAAATGAGTCCCCGTGACTCAACGAGGCTAGCCTGTATAAATAAAGGAATGAAAAAAAAAAAAGTCATATTTAACAAAAAATATATATACCGTACCAGCCGTCACTGACACGTACGTGTGCGGTAATGACTATTCTAACACTTTAGCACATTTTAAAAGAGCATACAGTAAATTAAAAAAAATAAATTTCTTACTTTAAGCGGCAGCTTCTGTCATCAGTTTGCCTGTTAGCTCCAGCTGTTAGCACCGCTGCGTTACGTCTGAGCTTCGCAGCTTTCTGTAGCACCACGCAGTTTAAACCCTTTACAGGAAGGACTGTTAGTATCCTAACTTCATACAGTTGGAGACAGAAAAAGTTTTAATAACTTACCGACGCCGCAGTCTGTGCGCGCCGCCTTCAGCTGCATTTGTTAGCATTTTAGCCCCACCGAGTCCGCAGCTCGGGCAGTCCGGTTTAGCTGCACCTCCTAAAAGGTTGTCGGCTTTATTATTACAAGTTAGCTCGTTGTCCCCCGATGTCTTCGGCTTCCAGTCCGACATCGAGGCGAGCTCCAGGGACCTCTGATCGCTCAAAGCCGGCTGCCCGGTGAAGCTACGAGGGTGCAACTATGAGGCTAATGTTAGCTCGTTCCTCCTCCTCGGGTTCGGTGTGCGCGCGCATGCGTATTAACAAAATGTAGGGCATCTCCACATGAAGGCAGTCTCCACGGAACACCGGCTGCTGTCTGCTGCTTCACGGCTTCACGCGGTCCGCGTTCCTCCACAAAACCACCGTTATCGCAAAGTTAGACGCAGTCAAATGACGTCATCATAGGATGCCGCAATATAATTTTTTTCACCGGTGTCAAAAAATCCACCGGTATTATCGTAAACGAGACGATATGGCCCACCCTTACTCAAAACAGTCTCTCAGCATGGAGGTGCTGCCTTGAAGCCACACTCTTATCTCTCTTTGTTCCGGCTTGGAGCGCCTGAGTGGGGGTAGCTGTCTTGGGGCCAGGATCAAAGAGCAGTGATCGGAAGCTCCGAGTGGTGGTTTAAAATGGAGTGTGGCAAAATGAAAGGCTGTTCTGTGGTCAGATGAGTCACAATTTGAAGTTATTTATGGAACACTGGGACGCCATGTTCATCCGGACCAGAGAGGACAAGGATAGCCCAAGTTGTTATCAACGCTCCGTTCAGAAGCCTGCATCACTGATGGTATGGGGTTGCATGAGCGCTTGTGGCATGGGCAGCTTGCATGTCTGGAAAGGCACCATTAATGCAGAGAACTATGTTCAGGTTCTAGAACAACATATGCTCCCATCTAGACGTCATCTCTTTCAGGGAAGACCCTGCATTTTTCAACAAGATAATGCCAGACCACATTCTGCAGCAATCACAACATCATGGCTACGTAAGAGAAGGATCTGGGTACTCAAATGGCCAGCCTGCAGTCCAGATCTTTCACCTATAGAGATCATTTGGCGCATCATGAAGAGGTAGGTGCGACAAAGAAGGCCCAAGACGATTGAACAGTTAGAGACCTGTATTAGACATGAATAGGAGAGCATTCCTATTTCTAAACTTGAGAAACTGGTCTCTGTCCCCAGACATCTGTTGAGTGTTGTAAGAAGAAGGGGAATGCCACACAGTGGTAAACATGGACTTGTCCCAACTTTTTTGGGATTTGTTGATGCCATGAAATTTTGAAACATATTTTTCCCTTAAAATGATACATTCTCTCAGTTTAAACTTTTGATCTGTGATTTGTGGTTCTATTCTGAATAAAATATTAAATGTTGGTACCTCTACATCATTGCATTCAGTTTTTATTCACAATTTGTTTAGTGTCCCAACTTTTTTGGAATCTGGTTTTTATATTTCCTCATTGAATCCCCACCTTATTGTGGTGGAGGAGTTTGTGCGCCCGTATGATCCTACGAGCTATGCTGTCAGGGTCAATTTTAATTGCCCTTTGTAGGGTCTCCAAAGGCAGATAGGTCCTAGGTGACAGGCCAGACAAAGAGCGATTTTGAAGATTTTTATGGACAGGACAAAACAAGGAACTCGGTGTCCCTTTCTTGGACGTGGGTTACCAGGGCCCCATCCTAGAGCTAGGCCTGAGGGAGGGGCTTGTCTGCGAATGCCTGGTGACCCTGTCTCTACCCACTGGGCCCGCTCAGCCTCAGCCCAAAGGAGCAGCATGGGATTGCCTTCCTGTGGACTCACCACCTGCAGGAAGGGCCATACAAGTCAGTTACATGATGCCATAGGCAGTAGTCAATGTGGTGTTAATGTGAGGCCTGGAGGAAAACTACAAATGGCCACTTGTGATGATGTCATAAAAGGAGCGCTAGGCTCATGGTGCCAGGGGACGCTGATTGTAAGGCTGATGGCTAAGCTGGAAGCAGGGCGATCTGAAATAAAGAAATCACGTTGATACGTTTTGCCTGAGGACTCTTTCAATAACACGACATGGTGTCAGGAGTGTTGAAGTCATCGTGAGGCAGCAACTCTGTTTGGCTACCGGAGACATGGCTGATGACAACGCGCAGAGAGTCGCTTCTGCTGTTCCGTGTGCGACGTTTAGCATCCAGCCGCCGGAGTCTTTCGACTTCACAAAGCCGCAGGAGTGGGCCAAGTGGATATGACAATTCGAACAGTTTCGTCTGGCAAGTAACCTGAACTCTAGTTCTGAGGAGAACCAAGTTAACACGCTAATTTATTGCATGGGAGACGAAGCTGATGACGTTTTACGGGGATTAGCGTTGCCAGATGTTCAAAGAAACACGTATCAAGGAGTTCGTGATGGGTTTCAAGCTTTCTTCGTTGTCAAGAAGAATGTGATTTATGAGCGTGCCAGGTTTAACATGCGCAAACAAGAGGAGCATGAAACCGTAGATGCCTTTGTTACTTCACTGTATGCGTTAGTAGAACATTGCAGTTATGGAGCGCTACATGATGAACTGATTCGGGACAGACTGGTGGTGGGTCTGCAGGATAAAAGGTTATCCAAACGCATGCAGCTTGACCCTGATTTAACACTAGAGAAAGCCATTTATTCAGCAAGACAGAGTGAATAAGTGAAACTGCAGCAATCCTGTCTGCATCATGATATCAGTTCAGAAACAGAGAAGGGAAAATCTGTTGACAAGGTGTACAAGAGCAATGTTAAGCATGGCAAGTCTAAATTTCAACCCAGAGCATACACTACTTCAAATAATAAAAGGGAGAAATCTCAATGTTATAAGTGTGGCAGCTCTCCATTTAATCCCAAACATGACTGTCCAGCCAAGGGGGAAAAATGTCATTTATGCTGGAAGATGGGACACTATAAGAAGGTGTGTCGAACGCTCAACAATGTACATGCTGTCGAAACAGACAATTCTTTGTTTTTAGGTAGCATTAATAATGGAGATGAACCTTGGAAGGTGGATGTTAAAATTAATAACAGAAACATCTCATTCAAGATTGACACTGGTGCTGATGTTACAGTTCTGCCATATGCTGTGTTCAAAGACATCTACAGAGACAGGAGCCCCCCCATTCTGGAAAAAGCCACCAGGCAACTGCTGGGACCAGGGAGAAATGCTCTGGACGTTGTGGGGGTTGCTGAAATGTTAATGAAAAAGGGAGAAAAGGAGATACAGGAAAGCGTGTATGTTTTGAAACACCTGCACACTGCACTTTTGGGTAGACCAGCCATTCAGAAGCTGGATCTGGTAGCCAGATTAAATGAGATAACTGCTGAAACAGTGAAAACTAGCTATCCAAAGCTATGCAGTGGTCTGGGCGAAGTGAAATGGCCTTTTAACATCAAACTGAAACCAGGAGCTCAATCATTTTCATTAAAGACACCCAGAAGGATTCCACTTCCTTTAATGGACAAAGTTAAACAAGAATTGTCCCGTATGGAAAGTTTGGGTGTGATTTGTAGAATTGAGGAACCAACTGAGTGGTGTTCAGGGATGGTGGTTGTTCCAAAACCTACAGGTGCGGTATGCATATGTGTTGACCTTACAAAGCTGATTGAGTCTGTTTGCAGAGAGAAGTATATTCTTCCGCTTGTGGATGCAACACTAGGTAAGCTAGCAGGAGCTAGAATCTTCAGTAAATTAGATGCTAATATGGGGTTTTGGTAGATCCCTTTAACTGAAGATGCAGCAAAATATACAACTTTCATTACACCTTTTGGTCGTTATTATTTTTAAACGGCTACCCTTTGGTATAGCTTCTGCCCTTGAGCATTTCCAGAACAGAATGGTAACAGAGGTTACAGAGGGACTAGATGGTGAAGTTTGTCACATGGATGATGTGTTGGTGTGGGGGAGGACACAGGATGATGCTCGTCTGCATACCGTTCTTGGAAAGATTCAAGAAGCTGGTATTACACTGAACATTGATAAATGTGATTTTTCAAAGCAGGGTGTAAAATTTTTGGGCCACATGATCTCTATTAAGTGAGTTAGTCCCGATCCAAATAAAACAGAAACAGTGGGACCAAGATGGTGTAGTGGCAGAGAATCCAACTTGTTATCCGAAGGACCCAGGTTCGAACCCCGGCCACGGCACACCATCTTGGGGTGTCTATGAGTGCACATCTATTTTCCCAGCTGTTGTTTTACTGCCACCTGCAGGAATAATTTGGACCAAAGTAGAAAAGGAGTTGTTTGTTTGTTAGTATATTCATTTTATAATATGAAATACAACAATTAACGTATTCATAATGGAATAAAAAATGAAATGAAAGGTAGCAGATGAAGAATAAATCTTAGGTAGATCTAGTTTCTACTTTGGTCCAAATTTCCTTGTTCTTTTTGTTCACATTCTTATAATTGTAACTATCTGTAGTAAAATAATAAAATAAAAATAACTTTGGTCCAAATTTTTCCTGTACACACACACACACACACACATACACACACATTGTGTTGTATATATTGTGATATATATCGTTATCGTGATATAAAAAAGTCCATATCGTGATATATGATTTTTTCCATATTGCCCAGCCCTACTGTCAAGTATGGAAACATACACAGATGACAAATGTGACAAATTATTATTATTATTATTAGGCCCGAAGCAGCGAAGCGCTGCAAGGACCTATTGTAATTGTAGTGTTTATTTTTTTTTTTTTCTTCCGCCAAAAGAAGTGGCCTTTTGGAGGCTTTATCATATACGAAAACTCACCAAATTTGGCGGACTCGTCAGGACTGGTGAAAAATTACGTATTTTGGGGGCGTGGCAAAAATCGCCACAGAAACGGCTCAAGAGCGCCCCCTAGAAATTTTCAAAATACCCTCCGCATTGACCTTAGTTTGACGTAGAATCATGAAATTTGGTACACTTGTCCAAATCACCAAGATGCACAGAAAACCCTCTGGCACCAATGTTGTACAATAAATGGTAAGGCGGCCATTTTGGAACGATGACCAAATTTTCACCCCTTTTTGGCCGTTTACAGCCTCCGCATTTGAACGAACTCCTCCTATGAATTTCGCTCGATTTGGTTCAAACTTGGCCAGTTTCTTCATAAGGCACGGGGGAACAAACGATATCAAAATTGTGCGTTTTCATGAATGCTGAAGGGGCGGGGCCAGACGTCAAAGTTGGACATCTCGCCATGAAAAACGAAACGCTTACAGCTCTTACACGAAAAAAGTCTAATACATCAAACCTTCAGTTATTGACCCACATCCGGTCCCCCGCAAAACTGTATGGTCAAATCATGACATCACTTAAGCCACGCCCCCTGACAACAGGAAGTGTAAAGTTTTACGTTGAACGGTCCATATCGGACCCCTGTTACCTAATCAGCGTGGCATTGTGTCCAGTGACCGAAGACATGTTGGTGTAACAAGCATTCCAATACTGTTCGTTTTTGGTGGAGCATGTGGGCGTGGCGACGTGGCGAAGTAAGACATAACGCCATCACCTTACGTTTGGTTCTAAAATCCACAGATTTGATCCGAGGAGTACCAAAATCAGTATGATCGATCATTGCCCACCCCTTGAACAGGTGTTTATGCTAATTTGCAAATCGCTACAGAAACGGCTCAAGAGCGCCCCCTAGAAATATTCAAAATACCCTCTGCATTGACCTTAGTTTGACGTAGAATCATGAAATTTGGTACACTTGTCCAACTCCCCAAGATGCACAGAAAACCCTCTGGCACCAATGTTGTACGATAAATGGTAAGGCGGCCATTTTGGAACGATGACCAAATTTTCACACATTTTTGGCCGTTTACAACCTCTGCATTTCAACGAACTCCTCCTAGGGATTTCGCTCGATTTGATTCAAACTTGGCCAGTTTCTTTATAAGGCACGGGGGAACAAATGTTATCAAAACTGTGCGTTTTCATGCATGCTGAAGGGGCGGGGCCAGACCTCAAAGTTGGACATCTCGCCATGAAAAACGAAACGCTTACAGCTCTTACACGAAAACTGTCTAATACATCAAACCTTCAGTGATTGACCCACATCCGGTCCCCTGCAAAACTGTATGGTCAAATCATGACATCACTTAAGCCACGCCCCCTGACAACAGGAAGTGTAAAGTTTTACGTTGAACGGTCCATATCGGATCCCTGTTACCTAATCAACGTGACATTGTATCCAGTCACCGAAGACATGGTGGTGTAACAAGCTTTCCAGCACTGTTCGTTTTGGGTGGAGCAAGTGGGCGTGGTGACGTGGCGAAGTAAGACGTAACGCCGTCACCATACGTTTGGTTCTAAACTCCACAGATTTGATCTGAGGAGTACTTATGCTAATTAGCAAATAGCCTCCATAGCGCCCCCTAGATTATTCAAACTGTTGTATCTCAGTGATACATCATCCGATCTGAACCAGATTTATTGTGCATCATCAGTGAGCCCTTGTGGACACATTGATATGGTGGGCTAACATTTGACTCAAGTGCGCCCCCTACATTATTTCTATAGTTATATCTCAGTGATACATCATCCGATCTGCACAAGATTTATTATGCTTTATCAGTGAACACTTCGACACACATTGATAATGTTATGTAAATTTTTACTCCATAGCGCCCCCTATATTATTACTACAGTTATATCTTAGTGATACATTATCCGATCTGCACGAGATTTATTATGATTCATCAGTGAACACTTCTACACACATTGATAATGGTATGTAAATTTTTACTCCATAGCGCCCCCTGTATTATTACTACAGTTATATCTTAGTGATACATTATCCGATCTGCACGAGATTTATTATGCTTTATCAGTGAACACTTCGACACACATTGATAATGTTATGTAAATTTTTACTCCATAGCGCCCCCTATATTATTATTACAGTTATATCTTAGTGATACATTATCCGATCTGCACGAGATTTAATGTGATTCATCAGTGAACACTTCTATACACATTGATAATGGTATGTAAATTTTTACTCCATAGCGCCCCCTATATTATTACTACAGTTATATCTCAGTGATACATTATCCAATTTGCACGAGATTTATTGTGCTTTATCAGTGAACACTTCGACACACATTGATAATGGTATGTAAATTTTTACTCCATAGCGCCCCCTATATTATTACTACAGTTATATCTTAGTGATACATCATCCGATCTGCACAAGATTTATTGTGCTTTATCAGTGAACACTTCGACACACATTGATAATGGTATGTAAATTTTTACTCCATAGCGCCCCCTATATTATTACTACAGTTATATCTTAGTGATACATTATCCGATCTGCACGAGATTTATTGTGATTCATCAGTGAACACTTCTACACACATTGATAATGGTATGTAAATTTTTACTCCATAGCGCCCCCTATATTATTACTACAGTTATATCTCAGTGATACATTATCCGATCTGCACGAGATTTATTGTGCTTTATCAGTGAACACTTCGACACACATTGATAATGGTATGTAAATTTTTACTCCATAGCGCCCCCTATATTATTACTACAGTTATATCTTAGTGATACATTATCCGATCTGCACGAGATTTATTGTGATTCATCACTGAACACTTCTACACACATTGATGATGGTATGTACATTTTTACTCCATAGCGCCCCCTGTATTATTACTACAGTTATATCTTAGTGATACATTATCCGATCTGCATGAGATTTATTGTGCTTTATCAGTGAACACTTCGACACACATTGATAATGGTATGTAAATGTTTACTCCATAGCGCCCCCTATATTATTACTACAGTTATATCTTAGTGATACATTATCCGATCTGCACGAGATTTATTGTGCTTTATCAGTGAACACTTCGACACACATTGATAATGGTATGTAAATTTTTACTCCATAGCGCCCCCTATATTATTACTACAGTTATATCTCAGTGATACATCATCCGATCTGAACCAGATTTATTGTGCATCATCAGTGAGCCCTTGTGGACACATTGATATGTGGGCTAACATTTGACTCAAGTGCGCCCCCTACATTATTTCTATAGTTATATCTCAGTGATACATCATCCGATCTGAACCAGATTTATTGTGCATCATCAGTGAGCCCTTGTGGACACATTGATATGGTGGGCTAACATTTGACTCAAGTGCGCCCCCTACATTATTTATATAGTTATATCTCAGTGATACATCATCCGATCTGAACCAGATTTATTGTGCATCATCAGTGAGCCCTTGTGGACACATTGATATGGTGGGCTAACATATGACTCCAGAGCGCCCCCTAGATTATTCAAACTGTTATATCTCAGTGATACATCATCCGATCTGAACCAGATTTATTGTGCATCATCAGTGAGCCCTTGTGGACACATTGATATTGTGGTTTAACATGTGACTCCAGAGCGCCCCCTAGATTATTCAAACTGTTATATCTCAGTGAGACATCATCCGATCTGAACCAGATTTATTGTGCGTGTGCACCCCTGGTGCGGAGTAGACACGAGAGACTTCGAAATGGCGACCGAGCGGACGAGCTGGAGCTCGCGTGGTCGCCTCAATAAGGTCCGAGCGGCGCTAAGCTGCTTCGGGCCTCAATGCTGCTTGCAGCTTTAATTATTATTATTATTATTAAATGAAAGAACCTAGAAATGTGAGTGAACTCAGAAGCTTCCTCGGAATGGTTAATCAGCTGGGGAAGTTTATTCCACAGTTAGCAGAGCGAGACAAGCCTCTGAGGGATATCTTGTCAAATAAAAACTGTTGGATATGGAGAGTTTACTAGGCTAGAGCATTAAATGAACTAAAAGAAATGCTTATATCCCCACCGGTGTTAGCCATGTACAATACTAACCGGGAATGTAAAGTCTCAGCAGACGCGTCAGCTTATGGTCTCTGGAGTGTGTTGTTTCAAAAATGGGGTCAAAAATGGAGACCTGTAGCATATGTGTCACAGTCTCTAACGCAGACTGAACAGAGATACGCACAGGTGGAAAAAGAAGCTCTTAGTCTCACCTGGGCTTGTGAAAGGTTCAGTAATTATCTCATTGGTAGCCATTTTCAGATAGAGACATAATAAACCACTTCTGAGTCTGTTAGGTTCACAGATGTTATATTCCCTTCCACCACGTATCCAGCGCTTTAGAATGTGTCTGATGAGATATTCATATTCTATTTCATATGTGCCAGGGAAACATATGTGGACAGCTGACACGCTGTCACGTGCTCCCATGACAGGAAACCTAACTGCAACCGAATCAGAGTTGGTCGAAGACTCAAACATTTACGTGGATGGTGTGATAAGAAACCTACCTGCAAGCACTGGTTACCTTGAAGAGCTAAGAGAGGAGCTGAAAAGGGACAGCGTATGTGCACGTGTGATGCAGCTGTGTGAGGAAGGATGGCCTGCACACTATGACAGCGAACCAGCACTCAGACTGTATTGGACAGAAAAGGCGTTTCTTACAGTGAATGATGGTCTGTTGCTAAAGGGTGAAAGACTTGTTATTCCTTCAATCATGAGAAACAATGTGCTCATGAGACTACACGGAGGACATCTGGGTGTGGTGAAATGTCGTGAACGAGCGCGGCAGTCAGTATGATGGCTTGGACTGAGCCAACAGCTAAAAGAACTGGTTTTAAGATGCCAAACCTGTAACAGAGAGAAAGAAAATTGTACAGAGCCGCTGATGCCATCACAGTATCCAGACAGGCCATGGAAAAAACTTGGGGCTGATCTGTTTACACTGCAAGGGAAAAATTATATTCTGGTTGTGGATTATACATCAAGATTTGTGGAAATTGCTCAACTAAGTCCCACAAGATCTTCAGATGTGATTCCTCACCTGAAATCTATGTTTGCACGTCACGGCATTCCAGAAGAAATGATTACAGATAACAAGAAAGTTAATTCTCAATAGTCCAGGTATCAAATCCGCTCATTCTCAATCAGTTCATCTGGACAGTTTCTTTTTAGCAGAAACGTTTCACCCTCACTTCAGTGTGCTTTGGACTACTCTGACTGAGGAAGCCCTCTGGAGTGAGGGTGAAACGTTTCTGCTAAAAAGAAACTGTCCAGATGAACTGATTGAGAATGAGCGGATTTGATACCTGGACTATTGAGAATTAACTTTCTTGTCTTGAACCACTTTGGACATGTCTGCCTGCCTGGGAGGAGTCGACGAGGGACACACCCCCAGAAACCATCTTGGCTACAGCAAACTGGTTGGTCCACATAAGTTGCTTACTTGGTGGGTTAACTTCAGTGTGCTTTGGACTACTCTGACTGAGGAAGCCCTCTGGAGTGAGGGTGAAACGTTTCTGCTAAAAAGAAACTGTCCAGATGAACTGATTGAGAATGAGCGGATTTGATACCTGGACTATTGAGAATTAACTTTCTTGTCTTGAACCACTTTGGACATGTCTGCCTGCCTGGGAGGAGTCGACGAGGGACACACCCCCAGAAACCATCTTGGCTACAGCAAACTGGTTGGTCCACATAAGTTGCTTACTTGGTGGGTTAACTTCAGTGTGCTTTGGACTACTCTGACTGAGGAAGCCCTCTGGAGTGAGGGTGAAACGTTTCTGCTAAAAAGAAACTGTCCAGATGAACTGATTGAGAATGAGCGGATTTGATACCTGGACTATTGAGAATTAACTTTCTTGTCTTGAACCACTTTGGACATGTCTGCCTGCCTGGGAGGAGTCGACGAGGGACACACCCCCAGAAACCATCTTGGCTACAGCAAACTGGTTGGTCCACATAAGTTGCTTACTTGGTGGGTTAACTTCAGTGTGCTTTGGACTACTCTGACTGAGGAAGCCCTCTGGAGTGAGGGTGAAACGTTTCTGCTAAAAAGAAACTGTCCAGATGAACTGATTGAGAATGAGCGGATTACAGATAACGGTCCTCAGTTTTCTTGTGCTGCTTTTGCTACTTTTGCAAAGTTACAGGTATTCCCCGATTTACGAGCGAGATCCGTCACAAGGAGGCGCTCGTAAACCGGAAATCTCGTAATTTGGAACGGCCGCCATTTCTCTCGTAAACCCGGAAGTCCGCTCGTAAATTTCGCCAGCGCACCTAAAAACACTCTATTTTCATCTAAAAACTACTTTTGAGTGCATAAAAATGATCGGAAACGTGTGTTTATATGCTTAACTTGCTAACTGTAGTGAAAAAACACATGAAAACTCAGTATTTTTTTCGTTTTTTCCAAAAATTCAACCCGGAAGTCCGCTCGTAAATTTCGCCAGCGCACCTAAAAACACTCTATTTTCATCTAAAAACTACTTTTGAGTGCATAAAAATGATCGGAAACGTGTGTTTATATGCTTAACTTGCTAACTGTAGTGAAAAAACACATGAAAACTCAGTATTTTTTTCGTTTTTTCCAAAAATTCAACCCGGAAGTCCGCTCGTAAATTTCGCCAGCGCACCTAAAAACACTCTATTTTCATCTAAAAACTACTTTTGAGTGCATAAAAATGATCGGAAACGTGTGTTTATATGCTTAACTTGCTAACTGTAGTGAAAAAACACATGAAAACTCAGTATTTTTTTCGTTTTTTCCAAAAATTCGCAGCTCGTAAGTCTGGAACCTCGCAGATCAGAGCGCTCGTAATTCGGGGACTACCTGTATATGGATTTCGCCATATTACCAGTAGCCCAAGATATCCACAAAGCAATGGGGAAGCTGAACGTGCTGTTAAAACAGTAAAGAACTTGTTGAAAAAGGCAGCCGATCCGTATCTCGCCTTACTCGCCTACAGAGCAACACCACTTTGTAATGGATACAGCCCAGCAGAACTTCTTATGGGAAGGAGACTTCGTACAGCGGCACCGGCACTTCCATCTTCGTTGAGGCCATTTCTTCCAGACGTTGACATTGTTGCTCAAAAAGAAAAAGAGAGAAGGACAAAAGATGCAGAGAGGTATGCTTAACGCCACAGAGCAAGAGTTCTTAGAAAACTGACTTCAGGACAAGGTGTGTGGATTAAAGATCAAGGCTCAAGCGTAGCAGTGATTACCCACTCATTATACTCCACGCTCATACATTGTGGAAGGACCCCATGGTCCATTCGTCCATTAGGCGAAATTGTCGTCATTTGGTTGCCAAGGAACCTTCGACAGAGCCAGAAGTACTGGAAGGGGATGTTGATCCAGAACAGGTTCAACAGAGTCTTGAAGAACCTCCACAACAGAGCCTTCCAGAACTTTCACAGACTCCTAGAACCAGGTCTGGGAGACGGGTTGTGAAACCAGATAGAATGAACTTGTAGATATGTCTGTGTGTAGTGTGAATAATGGTGTATGAATATTATGCTAAAAGTTTAAGAATGATAAATTGTAGCGTGTGAAGAAGGAGAAACAAACTGATCTGCAAGCAGTTGCCTTTAATCCTTCGAGCGTCAAAACCAGAAACAGAATGAATGAATTTACACACGAACACTTCTTCTTCTTCACCTGGTAAAACCTGGGGAGCACCTCGCTGGCTCCTCCTACTGGGTGAGAGAGAGATGAGGCCATATACCTCACCAACACACCACACAGCCCCCCCCCCCGAACACCCAGAAGGGCAAATACAAAACATATCAGTCTCTCACAGGGGGCCTAATCAACCTGCCGAACCGACTGCGTCGACTCGGGGGCGGAGAAACAGCTGGCACCCGTGCAGGAACAACATTTTGTGCCACAGGTGGAGGAACACAGTTGGGGGGAGAAAACGGAAGATGGGGTCGAGCAGGAGGGCGGCCGCGTCTAGGAACCTGAGCCGGCAACACCTCTTCATCAGCCAACACATAGGCTGGCTTCAGGCGGTCCACTGTAACCAGCTCTCTACGCCCACCCATGTCTAAAACAAAACTTTTCGCGCCCCTTTCGAGCACCCGAAACGGCCCGTCATACGGAGGCTGGAGGGGCGAACGGTGGGCGTCACGTCGCACAAAAACAAAACGGGCAGACTGGAGTGCTGTGGGCACAAACGCCTGCGGGAAACAATGGTGCACAGGACCCGGAACCAAAAGACTACTCTGCGAATAGGGGTCCACCGCTTCGGGGAACCGTGGAGCGGCAGCGTCTAACAAAAACTCCCCTGGGATTCGTAAAGGCTGACCAAAAACCAACTCGGCTGATGAAGCGTTGAGGTCCTCCTTAGGAGCTGATCGCAACCCAAGCAGCACCCACGGCAAACGCTCCACCCAGCCAACGTCTGTTAGCGCAGCACGTAACGCCGCCTTAAGAGACCGATGGAAACGTTCAACCAACCCGTTAGCCTGAGGGTGGTAGGCGGTAGTGCGATGCACCTGCACCCCCAAGGAGCGCGCCATCTCGGACCAGAGCCCTGAAATAAACTGGGGACCTCTGTCTGAAGTGATGTCCGAGGGCACACCAAAACGGGCAACCCAAGTGGAGAGGAACGCACCAGCCACGTCGGAGGTAGTTGTGGAAGAAAGAGGAACGACCTCCGGCCACCTGGTTGTGCGGTCGACCACTGTAAGCAGGTGTGTGAAACCCCGTGATGGGGGCAGGGGACCAACTAAGTCCACATGCACGTGGTCAAAACGCTTGGCTGGAATGGGAAATGGTTCCAGTGGTGCCTTAGTGTGCCGGTGCACCTTGGCACGCTGACAAGCCACGCAAGCCGCTGCCCAACTCCTCACCTCTCTGCGTAAACCAGGCCACACAAAACGTGCGCTGACTAGTTTCACAGACGCGCGCACACCTGGGTGCGAGAGAGAGTGAACAGAGTCAAAAATGCGGCGGCGCCAACCTGATGGAACCACTGGGCGTGTCCGGCCTGTGGAAACGTCACACAGGATCAAAGGACCGCCCTCTCCCAATTTGACCTCCTCTAGCTTAAGCCCTGAAACGCCGGCACGAAGGGCAGTTATATCAGCGTCTCCCGGTTGGTCAGCGGCCATGGCAGAAAAATCTACCCCGAGGAGCACAGGACAAACGAGCACCCGTGACAGACAGTCTGCCACTGAGTTGGATTTTCCAGCCACATGGCGGACGTCCGTTGTAAACTCTGAAATGGCCGCCAAGTGCCGTTGCTGACGCGCTGACCAGGGCTCCGAAACTTTAGACATTGCAAACGTGAGTGGTTTGTGGTCCACATAAGCCGTAAACGAACGACCCTCCAGCAAAAAACGAAAATGCAGTGTAGCTAAGAACAGCGCCAACAACTCGCGGTCAAAAACGCTGTACTTGCGCTCGCAGTCCCGCAATTTACGGCTGAAAAATGCCAACGGCTGCCATGCGTCGCCAACGCGTTGCTCTACAACGGCCCCCACAGCTATATCTGAAGCATCAGTTGTCAGCGCAATCGGGACCTCTGAATCTGGATGGGCTAGGAGTGCCGCGCTAGCTAACGCGGACTTAGCACCATCAAAAGCAGTGATCCGGTCCGGGGTCCAAACCACTGTGTCAGTCGGCTTTCTTGAGCGCAGGGCCTCGTAGAGAGGCTGCAGGAGATGGGCTGCATTGGGAATGAACCTGTTGTAAAAGTTCACCATGCCTAAAAACTCCTGCAACTTCTTAACCACCAGAGGACGTGGGAACTCTGCCACCGCCTGTACCTTGGCAGGCAATGGAACTGCACCCTGCGCGGAAATTCGATGACCTAAAAAATCGATCACCGGTAAACCAAACTGGCACTTAACCGGATTAATGATCAAGCCATGTGCATCCAAGCGCTGAAAAATTTCTTTCAGGTGCAACAGGTGCTCCTCGGTTGACGAGCTGGCCACCAAAATGTCGTCCAGATAGACAAACACAAAATCGAGGCCACGTAACACGGAGTCCATCAGCCTTTGAAAAGTCTGTGCTGCCCCCTTTAGTCCAAACGGCATGCGGAGGAACTCAAAAAGCCCAAAGGGGGTGATTACTGCAGTTTTAGGTACATCGCTGGACTGCACTGGGACTTGATGGTAGCCGCGCACCAGATCCACCTTAGAAAAAATGGAAGCACCCGACAACCGAACAGAAAAGTCCTGAATGTGCGGAATGGGGTAGCGATCAGGCGTCGTCACGTTATTTAAACGGCGAAAATCGCCACATGGGCGCCACGACCCGTCTGCTTTTGGTACCATGTGAAGGGGGGAGGCCCACGGGCTGTTAGAGCGTCTAACAATACCCAACCTCTCCATGGTACCAAACTCCTCTTTAGCGATGGCCAGTTTAACAGCGTCGAGGCGGCGTGCACGTGCGAAAACGGGCGGCCCCGTGGTAGGGATGAAATGCTCGACCCCGTGTTTAGTTTCTGAAGAGGAAAAAGCAGGTGTAGTTAAAGAGGGGAATTCTGCCAACAAACCTTGAAAAACATCTCCTGAAACTAAAACATTAGCATGAGTTAGCGGCCCAGCCCCCCCAGATACACATGGGAAAGTTGCAAAAGTTACAGCGTCAATAAGTCTGCGGTTAGCAACATCTACTAACAGTCCATGAGCACATAAAAAATCTGCACCGATAATAGGAACAGTCACTGAGGCAACAACAAAGTCCCACTCGAACTCACGACCATGGAAAGAAACTGTTGCCCGTCTAGTGCCAAAAGTTCCAATTGGAGAGCAGTTAGCAGTGGGCCACCGCCTCGGCCTGCTAATTCAGGTCCAACAGGAAAACTACGTCCTGACAGGGAGTCTGTGACGAAGAGCAGCTCACCTCGCTCGCCAGCGCCCACAGCTGCTACTGAGCGCCGGCTTCCTCGTTTCCCGACACCCATGTGCATGGTGGGATGCAGCGCTTAGCTTTGTTTGCGAACCTCCGGTGGTAGAAACAAAGGGAGCTCCCCCGCCGAGTTCGCGCGCCAACAGCTGAAACCGCCGCTGGCTCCTCCATCTCCGTCTGCTCCGGCTCCACCGATGTACTCTGCACCGCGAACCGTCTGGTAGCCAGCAGGACCCGGTCCGCCTCCTCCGCCAAACCCCGGTAATCACCGGTAGATAAACAAGGGGAATTGGCCAAAGTAGCCCTCACTTGCGACGGAAGCTGGCGCAGGAAAATGTGAGGGAAAAGGAAACCCCCGTCGTCTGAACCAAGTAGCGACAGCATTTTGTCCATCATGTTCACAGCCGTGCCGTCACCCAAACCCGGCAGCGATAGCAGTTTATCAGCCCTCTCAGTTGAAGTCAAAGTGTACCTTCGAAGCAGAAACTCTTTGAGGGCGCCATATTTGCCCACGTGTGGCGGGTCGCGTAGTGTTAA
Source organism: Garcialebias charrua (assembly GCA_038048925.1). Lineage (NCBI taxonomy): Eukaryota > Metazoa > Chordata > Actinopteri > Cyprinodontiformes > Rivulidae > Garcialebias > Garcialebias charrua. The sequence goes on from JBBPBX010034794.1 coordinate 27,306, forward strand.
TTCTACGTGAGTGAGGTTAGCTGCAGGATTTTGCAACAAGTCCTCACTCCAGCCTTTCTCCGGTAACGGGTCCTGAACTTTTATCCTTGCACACGAGTATTACCCGATATGTCTCAAGATTAGTTAGGATTAAGGCTGAGACGAGGTAATTCAACCAGACTGTTACTGTCTTCAAATCTGCATGTCATACCCTGTTTCACTCCGCCGATAGCCCGACTTAGCATAGATGTCGTCGTCAGGTCACGCGGGATCCCTGGTGCCTCTGGACCCTGGATTGCTGTTCGCTTCTTCGCAACATCCATCATGGTGTAGTCATCCTGGTCGGTTCCACGTGTGCCGCCCGGCTGAGGTGAGGTCGTCCTCCTCAGGTCATCTCCTCAGGTCATCTCCGGAGATCCTGTAGTGGTCAATGATTCTTCGTTCTCCCTTGTTGATCGAGCATCAGGAGCAACATTCTCCCTGGCCTCAGACATCCCTCAGGCGAGTAGGGAGCATTTTCATCCATCACCTGCTGATGCGGTGGTGTTGGCCTTGGGTCTTCATGAGTCAAGTCAGACTCTGAGTCAATGGGATCAGCAACTGCTGAACTGACTGGGATAGCGTGTCAGGTTCTTCCGGCTTTAGCTGGGCCGGTTGTATCAGGACATTGTAAATAAGTAAATAAGTGAAATAAGTAAAGAAGTAAATAAGTAAACTAAATTCTATATACTAGCAAGAGCCGGGGGGGGTTTTAAGCGGTGTTGGCTAAAATTATCAATTTCTTTCTGCTTTCGGAATCAAACCTCCTGGGTCGTACTTTGGGACTTTGCTCAGTAGCGTTGATTCTGGCACCGTCTTGTGTTTTACGGTGTGGACAGTCTTGACTTTTGGTTAGGTTTTGATGTTCTCCAGTCTGGTTTCTTCTGATGAAAGGAGGGACTTTGTCACAATCCAGATGAATATTACCCCAAAATTCCCAACGAGGAAGTATGGCTTGGCAGCTGTCATCCTTCAGTGGGGCAGGATAAATCACTTCAGCCTCCCAATAACCCTGGTGGCATAATCCCATTAGTGGTCTACAGCCCCAATCACAGTGCCATTCAGGGGTTTCTTTGTCCAGATGAATCCAGTTACATCTCGTTGTCCTTTTTATGTTGTGATGCAGGAGCATTATCCAGGTCACAATTCCTTCAGGCAAAATCAGTAGATTGATTACCTTGAAGTGGGGTTTGTCAGGCCCCGTTAGGTTCTCAGCCTCTACTGCTGACACCCATTCAGGGGTGTTTCCCAACTGGTACATCCAAGCTGGATAGCCTGCTAGTCTTACTCTTTCCCAGGTCTTGGTAAGATTTTCAACAGTTTCATTTCTGTCCCATGGTACGAAGATGTCTCTTTGCGTGGTGTCCCAGCAGGTCATGTTTGCATATTTGGATCTCCCATGGGAGACTTTTACATGCGTTAGGCTCCATGGTCTGATTCCGGCTTGATACAAAATAACCAACAACATAACTAAGCCTATTAACACTACGAATCCCCGCAGCAGGGTTCGTAGACAAGTTGCTTTATCCATTCTCATAATCCTTAAACAGTCCTTAGGTCGGTCAGGGGTCGCCATATCTTCATAGATTTGTGATACATCTTCATAGATGTGCAAATCTTCTTCATTGATGTGTGGATCTGCATCGCTGTTTGAATCATCTCGACTTAGTCTACTTTCCAGGCTTGTCATGTTGAGAGAGTTTCTTTTCAAAGACTTTGTTTCCTTTAGCTCTGGGCTTCCTCCTCGAGCACCTGTGAGTTGTGGTCACTCGATCTTTGAGGAGCTCCAGATATAGTGGAGAGGGGTGTGACCATCCAGGTCGCAGTCTTTACCACACCCACTTCCACCGAATCACCAGCCATTCGGTAGGTTCAGGCTGGGGTCCTTCCAGGTGCCATTTCTGTTGGGGTTTGGGTCCCCATTTCAATTTGATACTTATTCCTTTTATCGTCATGTAGACCACATTAAATATCCATGGTGAGGTTGGAGGACAAGGCTTAGGGTGATATTCTTCTTGAGGTTCATCCAAATGAGACTTTCTGGTATTTTTGGCGATCGGTCTTGAGTCTATTATGTCTTTCTCTGTCACTGCTCTTCTATGGGGTTCTGCATGTTGCATGGTGTGAGCTGGTCAACCATCTGCCGGCGTTCCAGGTTGCCAATGTGGTCGCATTTGACTCTCACTGGGACCTGGCCCTCTTTTCCTTTCACACGTCCTTTGTACAGTTCCACGCAGAGAGGCGATGGGTGTGGCAATTCTGGTCTCAACCCTCTCCACACCCACTTCCATTGATAGACCCCCCAACATGCAGGTTCAAGCTGGGGGCCTTGCAGCCCACAAAAAGGTTCGTCAGATGGGTCCTCACCTCTTCGGCGCTGTTCCTCCGCCTCCCACAGTCTCTGTCTGAACATTTCCCTGGATTTTCTTCCATATTGCACATAGTGTTCACCCCATTCTTCCAACGCTGTTACCGTACTGACAAGTGGGTGTCCTCTGTACGATACAGTCGTCCTGTAAGCCATTCGTACTGGGTATTCTTCCCAATCGTTGATGGTGTGCAGACTCGATCACACAGCATTCGTAGGGGCAGCTCAGTGTTTTCAACCACTATTTTGTTTGGGTTAGTTTCCCGGTTGTAGATGCTTATTTTCATAGCTCGGCTTGTTGTCCAAACCTCCAACTCCCCTATGGAGATCTCGCAGAAATGTGTTTGATGTGGCTCTCTGTAATTATGGCCCCATCTGATTTTGAATTGCTTTCCGAGTACTTTTAAATAGACAACATTGAAGATCCATGGTGTCCCCATTGGGCTGGGGTTGTATGGCCTTCTCCATGAGTCTTTTGTTACTGCGTAGTCAGTGATACACCTAAGAGACCCTTTAGTTAGGTCTTTGCTCCTGTAGAACATTGTACATGAACCGTAGTAATTTTTGTTTCTGTTAAAGTTCAGGGTGTAGTCTTTTTTGGGACGGTCTAACTTTACCAGTTCTTTCCGTACAATTAGAGCTGGTTGATACGGTCCTCTCCTGGATTGTAGAATCAGCAAGTTCCACACATAAGTGGGTGCCTCGTCCTCTGAGTCTGAGTCATTGTAAAGCGGGTCTCTGTCCCAGGACCAGCATGTTTCGATGATTTTTGCAGATTTTATATTATCTCTCCCTTTCCAGATATAATTTGGACACCTCACGATTTGATCTAATAATTCTCTACCTTTCCTTCTGCGATGAGATCCTTTGATGATTCTAGCGCCCCGTCGTTCAGTTTTTAGTTGTCCATTTCCTTGTTCATGTGCTTCCATTCCCTCAGAAATGTCTTGCTGGCCCAAGCGTTCAGCACACTTAGCTTTTTCTCTGTTTAACTGGGTTGGGACTTTTCTGTGTCTTCTTTATTGTCTTTGATCAGCTGTATCGTAGCTCCCACCGAGTACACTCCCTTGTATGGTGCCACGACCATCTGTACCGAGACTTTAATCCACTGGGTGGAGTCAGGTCTTATGGGCGTGTCTACCCTTTGTGCAGCTGTTCTGGGAATCTGCAGCATCCTCGTTTGACAATTTACATAGTACTTCACCATAGTCCCCTCCCATTCACAGGTACAATCTTTTGGGCCTCTTTCACTCAATTCCCATTGTGTGAAGATCATTACTCTTGGTAAAACTGTGGTCCTAGTTTTCCCACAAATAAAGGTATCCACCTTTACTGGCTTCAGTTGTACTCCCGTACATCTTTTCTTTTCACCTCAGTTCTGAGGGGCTTATTTTTTCATCTTTTTGTTTCTTCGCCTCAAGTTTGAGGGGCTCACAGTTTCATTCTATTTTTTCTTCGCCTCAGGTTTTGAGGGGCTTAACTTTTCCTGGCCCTTCCCACCAATGGGTAGGCCAGTAGGTTCCATGTTGACTTCACAGCTGTTTTACAGCTTGTTCCACTTAATCATTTCGCATTCTGCTGACAGGTATTTTCTCTTGGCGTACTCCAAGGTCTTCAGAGCCCTACCTGCCCAAAGCTCTGAGGTTGTTGTCTTAAGATAACTCCCCCGCATATAGTGGCCATTCTACGATAGGGGAGCATGGTACTTGGTTCATTGGCCATAATCCGGTTTCTGGTTTTGAATTAGCTAGGAATTGGCTTCAGTTGCTCTATTTCTCGGATTCCCTGTTTTTGTTAACACAACCGTGTTATTGTCTAATATTCTCTTCACTTTGTCTGTGGCGTTGTATTTTGGCTCTACTGCAACTGTTGATGGGTGATCCTGTGCTCTGACCCACACCTTTTGTCCAACCTCAAATGAAGTGTTGGAGGCTGGTTGTTCCTCTTTAACCCTGAGGCCCCGCTACTTGCTGTGGTGGAACCAGGTTAGCCCATCAGTGGGAGCTCAGTAACATGACTGCAGCATCAGACACTGGACAATATTATTTGTACTGTATAATAATAATAATAATAATACTGTATATGTTTGTGAGTCCTCCATGTTGGCTCTCTGCCCTGTGAGAAATTCATAGTAAATGTAACAAAAAGGAAAAAGTTCATAGCATTAAATTCAAACAGAAGTTCAAATTATTTCATCCTGAAATAACTCTGGCTAACTACTGTAGCTTTTTTATAACATGGAGTTAAACTCAAAGCAGTCTCCTCAGATAAATAGTGTTACCATTATTTTTATATTAAAGTTTCTGTTAACTTATTATTTTTACATTTGATTGTTTCTGTTCAGTGCCCTGAGACAACTTGTGACTTGGAGCTATACAGTATAAATAAACTGAACTGAATTGAGGAGAGACATTTAATGTAATGTTTTGGCCTCTACATTCAGATAAAAATAAGCTGTAACGTGTAGTCAGTCACTGCCTAAAAGGTTGTTAGCAGCTGCTACAAACAAGCTTAGCGTCAGTGTGTTAATCTAATGTTAACCTGGATATTTTTAAAAGGAGAGACATTTAATGTCCATTGTTTGCGAATGAATAGCATACATTCATTCACGGTGTCACTCAAATATTAGGGACTTGACTTGGACTTGACTTGGACTTGAGATCAGAGACTTGAGACTTGACTTGGACTTGCAAAAAATGACTTGTGAGCATCTCTG
>JBBPBX010034795.1:3428-17727 GCA_038048925.1 Garcialebias charrua
ATGAGCCCACACAGGGGGGCAGAGGGTGATCTGTCACAGACAGACCCCTCACCTCCACCAGAGGGCCAAACAAGCCCTCAGCTAAACAAGTAGGAGGGTGTCACGCACACATACCCTCCTCACCCAAAACAAATGAACTCTCGGGTGAACATGCCCTCCAGACTTGCTGCTCACGCGAGAGCCTAGGCAACGTGCGGCCCATCGCAATGGGTGATGGGAACCGTAGTTCACGGGTACAGACTGCAATTTTTCAGATGGCCAACACCCTTCTCTGGGGTGATAATGTCAACAATGAGCCCAGCTCACGTCCTCATTCTAAGAGGAAATATGCTTGCTGCTGCAGAAAGCAGTCAGAGCTGTTCCTTCTCAGGAGGAAAACTAAGGCTATTACAGCAAGTAATTTGTGGTTCCGAAGAAGGGGGGTGGCCTACGGCCAATTCTAGGTTTGAGACTTTTGAACAGACAAATGAGATCGTTCAAATTCAAAATGTTGACACTGTATCAGGTGATTCACTCTGTACGCCCAGAGGACTACTTTTGCAGTGTGGACCTGCGGGATGCATATTTACACACAAGCATTTTGCCAAACCACAGGAAATTTCTACGTTTTGCGTTCAAGAACACCACGTATGAATATCAGGTCTTGCCTTCCGGCCTCTCGTTAGCCCCGAGGGTATTTACAAAATATCTCGAAGCTGCCCTAGCTCCCATGAGGAGCCAGGGCATCCAAGTTCTGGACTATCTAGACAACCTTTTGATCTTAGAGGGCTCCCAGGAGCAAGCAAGACTACACATAGCTCGAGTCATGTCACACCTAAAATCCCTAGGTTTTGTGATAAACTCAGAAAAAAGTCAGCTGTCCCCATCCCAGGACAATGTTTTCCTAGGACTGGAAAGGAACTCTGTTCTGTACAGAGTGAGAATGTCAGAAAAGTGAATATCAGACCTCCAGCAATGCTTGGCCTAGTTCCAACTAGACAAAATTGTGACACGTAGACTTTGTCAACGTCTTTTGGGTCTCATGGCAGCAGGAATCATCTCAATTCCTCTAGGCTTATTACAAATGCGCCCTTTTCAGATTTGGTTCCATAGGCAACAGTAGCTTGTCCCCCGTAACAAATGAGGGGGATGAAAGTCAGCTCAGTCTACCTGGAAGCCTTGCAACCATGGAGAGATGCTACAGTACTCAGCAGGGGTGTTCCACAGGGCAGAGTGTTATCTCAGGTCCTGGTGACGACAGATGCCTCAAAGTCTGGATGGGGGTGGGGTGGTCTTTGCCGAAACAACACATAAGCGATGTATGGTCCCAGCAGGAGGCTCAGCTCCACATCAAACAGCTAGAGCTGATGGCTGTGTTCCTGTGACTGAAACACTTCTACAGGAAGGGGCTGGTCACACGTCAACATGTTTTGATAAGATCAGAACACGTGCGTGATCGCGCACGTCAACAGAGAAGGGGGAACTCATCCCCCCTTCCTGTTACTGACCCATAAACTGCTAACATGGTACAGCTCATGGGTGCTGTCACTCAGAGCAACACACCTGCCAGGGAAACTGAACTATGGGGCAGACGCTCTCTCAAGAGGCGCGCTCCTCCCCTTAGAGTGGCGTCTTCACCCCTGTATCGTGGACCAAATCTGGGCACGGTACGGGAAAGCAGACGTAGATGCCTTCGTGTACAAGGAAAATGCCCACCTTGTTATGTTTCACTCAATACTGGAATTGAACTCAACACTGGGGTGGACAGTTATGGGTCTGGCCCCTGAAAGGAACCGGCTGTTAGCCTCTGGCCTGCCTATGAATGTGGTAAACACAATACAGGGTGCACGTGCAAAGTCAACACAAATGCTTTATGCACAGAAATGGCTTGTTTTTGAGGTCTGGTGTTTAGAGAGGAATATTACCACATATTCCTGTGATATAGCCCAGCTTCTCACTTTTCTTCAAGACCTGCTGGAGAAGGGCCGCTCCTTTTCCACTATTAAAGTATTTTTATCCGCTGTTTCAGCGTGCCATGAGGGATGGGGGATAAATAGCCCGGTGCCCACCCTCTCATGATCCGGTTCATGAAGGGTGTGTTGAGAAAGAGGCCTCCAAGCAGAGTTTTAGCCCCACAGTGGAACCTGACTCTAGTGCTAGACACCCTTTGCAGACCACCATTTGAGCCCCAGCAGAGCATTAAGATAGATTTGCTGTCTTACACGACTGTCCTGCTCTTAGCTTTGGGTTCGGCGAAGCATGTAGGTGACCTTCATGCACTATCAGTGCTTCACCTGTGCACTCAGTTCGCTCAGGATGGGTCAAAGGTCACCCTATGCCCAAACCCCGCATATGTGCCTAAAGTCCCAACTTTAAACTACACAAGTCTGGGCTTTGAACTGTCAGCCTTTCCTCCTCCTCCTGTTCTGAATGCAGAACAGAGGCGTTTAAATGTGCTCTGCCCTGTGCGGGCCCTGAGCACTTATATGGAAATAACCTGTAGTTAGCACAAAACAAACCAGTTGTTCGTATGCTTTGCTAAGCCTGTAGCAGGCAGAGCCTTGTCAAAGCAGCACCTCTCCCACTGGATGACAGAGGCCATTTCTAGAGCATACAGCAGCAAAGGTCAACAAGTACCCAGTGAGGTACATGCTCACTCAACTAGAGGCCTAGCCACTTCCTGGGTCCTATTTAGAGGTGTTTCAGTAGCAGACATCTGTGCAGCTGCTAATTGGGCATCTCCTAACAGGTTTATTAAACACTACAGCCTGGATGTCACAACACGTGACGTCACACAGGCTGTGCTCTCCACTAAGGATAATTGAACGTGTTAACACCTGTCTGTTTAGGCTATAAAGTCTGCAAAAGCATGCATTTCCAGGGCGTGATTGTAAGTTCCCATACTATCTGTTGCAACGCATTGGACTGACTGATAGGTAACTGGAGGTTATGCACCATAACCAATGTTCCCTGAAGGAAGGGAACAAGGTGCAACACATGTTGGCCCCTCCAATGCCAAAGCTCGGTGAAGTGCGTGCAGAGGACGAACGTGAGGCATGCAACGTCTCTTATACCAGGGGGTGGGGTCTCCTGGTGATGCTGATGGTCACTTGCCTAAAAAGGCGTGATTTTAATGCTTCAGGTGATCCGCGCGGGGGCGAAATTCCCATACTATCCGTTGCACCTTGTTCCCTTCCTTCAGGGAACATTGGTTATGGTGCATAACCTCCAGTTTTTATTGTGTTTACTCTGTGACACCATTCACACTTGGACTTGTGATTCTGTGTCAGAATTTCAGGGATGACAAGCAGAGTTAAATGTAATTAAGCAAAATAAGAACGATTATACCTTTGAAAGTTTGTATTTAACACAAACAAATGTGTCATTGTAACTGCAGTAAACACATTAAAGTAAAAGTTGTCTGCCTGAAAAAAGGAGCATTAGACCTAACAAAGGAACAGACACTGATTATTTCAACTCCAGTTTGTCATCAACTCTAGTTAAAATATTGTCTAAACCTTGTAATGGATCAATAGTGAACAATATTTTAACGTCCTGACACCATTTTCAAAACTTGGGCCTGAGTGTTGAGCCATTTGGAGACATTTCTTGTCTCCTATTACCCCATGAACTGACACATTTTAATATTGCAGCAATAATTTCTTGTTCAAGTTCAGAATAAGTTGTTTTTTAAAGTTTTTTGAGTTCAGTCTGTCTCTTTTGGGAGAGAGAATCTGTCCTGTTGTACTGAACAGCCTTTCAATAATATTTCAATAGTCTTTCAATAATCGTTCAACAATATATCATTAATCTTTCAATAAGTCATGGGTGGTGTGTATCTTCTGGCTGAATCTCTGTGGTGGAATCGATTTTGGGTGTGTTAGTGGTGCTGTGGGTGCTCCCAGCTCAATGACGTATACACTAGAATATATGTCATTGGTCCAGCTCTTTTTAAAGGCTGGTGTAACGTTACCTGTCCACTTTGCAGTGATTCAATGAACCAACTCCCCTCTCTCGACAGTTGTTACTTTCAAATTAACAAACACATAAAAAAACGGCAACGTGAATGTAACTTGTAACTCAACACGATATAGAAATCAGAATCGGTTTATTATTGCCATTGTCAAAGAATAAAATTCACTGACTAGGAACTTGCTTTGGCATAGAGGTGCAATAAAAAAATACGTAAAAATAGAATAAAAACACATGAACACACCAACCAATAAACACAATGCAGTACAGCACAATATTCACAATAATATTCACAATAAATGGCAGTGACAAATGGTGCTAGATAGAAGATAAATGGAGTGATGATGTACAGTTTTAGGCCAGTAATGTTAAGGCAGAGTTATACAGTAACATGATTATGAATGTTCAGAAGACTGACGGCAGATGGAAAGAAACTGTTTTTATGGCGGGAGGTTCTGGTCCGAATGGACCGAAGCCTCCTACCTGAAGGGAGTGGTTCAAAGAGTCCATGTGCAAGGTGAGAAGGGTCAGTCGTAATCCGACCAGCTCGTCCTACGGTCCTGGAGGCGTACAGATCATGGATGGATGGGAGACTACAGCCTATTACTTTCTCTGCAGAGCGCACAACACGCTGTAGTCTCTGTCTGTCCCTGGCAGTGGCCCCGGCATACCACACTGTGATGGAGGAGCAGAGGATGGACTCAATGATGGCCGTGTAGAACTGCACCATCAGCTTGGCCGGCAGCTTGGCCTTCCTCAGCTGCCGCAGGAAGTACATCCTCTGCTGAGCCTTCTTGATGAGGGAGCTGATGTTCAGCTCCCACTTGAGGTCTCGGGTGATGGTCACACCCAGAAACCGGTAGGAGTCCACAGTGATGATGGGGGTATCGTTGAGGGTGAGGGGGGGCAGCAATGTACAGCAATGTACAAATGTAGTGCAGTAGAAAGTACAGATACTTCATGTAAAATGTAGTGGAGTAAAAGTACCGTACCCACATTTAATTATACATAAGTAAAGTACAGATACATGAAAAATGTACTTAAGTACACTAACAAAGTACTCGTACTTACCGGTAGTTACATCCCACCACTGTCTGAATGTGAACGTAGCTTGGTTCAAAGACCAAAAACAGCAGCATTTAAACAACTTTTATCAGGTGATTAGATTGGACCAAAGCAATAATACAAGCTCTAGGAGTTTTTAAACCTCTATGTCTGAATGTTGTTGATGCGCCGGCATTAAGCATGTGATTAAAGTTTTTGAGCCCCGCTGCCTACGACATCTATCACGTCAATACTTCAGCCAGAAAGTTGTAGCAGCACTTTATGGAAAAGCTAAAACTGATATTGTCAACAAGCCCGACCCCAGATATAAAGTCCTGTCACATCAATGATGAGCGAGAGAGGATATTCAACCACCTCATATGATGACCGTGCAAGAAGAGGTATGGTTATTGTAATATTGTAATCTAATTAACTTTTTTGAATTTAAAATTATAATCTTAACAATTTTTTTTAAATCTCTGTGTTGTTTGCAGTCTGAGGATGATAGAAACTGAGTGTTATTCATCCACCAGATCACCTCCAGCTAAGAATGTTGTAATGACTGAAGTTGTTTGCTTGGCGTATTTTCAAAATAAACATTTTGTAAGTCTTCATTTTGGCCTTTTTTGGAATGAAAATTAACAGAACCAAGCCCTCCTTCAAAATGAACCAAACCAAAATGTGGTTTTAGTGTACCGTTACATCCATATTATTGAGTGAGGCTTATGCAATGCATTTAAAGAATATGTAACTACCCCACATATATTTAGACCAATGCTGCATTATAATGTACATTGTTATATATATACTGTATGTTAATATATCTTATATGGGGGGAAAGAACAAATACAAAAACAATATATTCACGTTAGGATTGTGTTTAAAGAAGGAATAGAAATATGTACTGAAACAAAAAAAAAGCCATTTACAATATTCAAAAAGGATAAAAAAAATCCTCTCATTTCCATATTTCATTACATTTCAATGCGATTTCCATAGACATTCTTATCTCTTTTCAAGCCTTGCACACACCCAGCCTTGAGAATGCAGTGGTTTATGCTGTGGGCAAACTTTTAAGAGATTTCTATATTTGAAATGTGAATAAGATATTAAAGAAAATTATTAAAGAGATAACACTGTGTACTCTTGGAAAAAGCGTTTAACTTTTACCTGACTGGGCTGCTGCTAGCATCTAAATCCTGTGCCGTTACCGCGCCAATGATGGTGCCTGCAGGTGTGTCTTCGTACACATCCATCACATAGGAGGGCTTATTGAACACCGGGGGCTCATCCACATCTAAAACGTTAATCTTCACTGTTGCTGTGTCTTTGAAGGCCCCAAAGCTCTGGAAGCGTGGATCCAAATGAGCATTTGCAGCTTCTACCTTGAAGGTGTATGCCTTCTTGGTTTCATAGTCCAGGGGCTATGAAAAAGAAAGAAAGCAAAAAAAAGAAAAATAGTTTTTAAAAATGTTAATTTCAGACCTAATGTTCAAATCATTTGGAGTATGCAAGCACTTCTCTAATTTTTACTTTGTGTCGTGAATGTCCTGTTAAACAGAATAGGCTTGTTGTTTCCCAAGTCAAAGCTATATCGTTATCACCTGCTGGGGAAGGCAAAGTGAAGATATTGATTTTGCACATCTCTGTATGTGTTGAGAGTTTTGTCGTGTTTGCAAAAAAATATCAAGGACCACTAAATGTGTTTAAACAAAACTCTCAGAAATAATTACTTCATATGTCAACAACTAGGTAACTTTTGGAACTAACCTAATTCAAGATAACTGATACAAACAACTGACTGCAAGAAAGACTAAAATTGTCATAACTCGACAGTTTTATCAATGGGCTAAAATTTGTAGTAGTAGCTGAGAGTAGTTCACAACAATTGCTTCTAGCACCACAATCTAAGTGATGCATTTTCTTCAAATTTTAGTATCTAATGTTAGTATTAACTCTGTTTTGCTTTCAGTAAAATATTTCAAACTACTGGACAGATTTTAATTAAACTCTTAGAAAAAGGAAATCACACAAAACTGGGTGCATAGCCACAGCGTTTGAAACAATTCAGGTTGGCAAATTCTACCAATTTCACAGTAACAGTTAACATTTATAGTGGTAGCAACTGAGAGTCATTGACAACACACAGAAAGTTTAACATATTCACTTGAATGTTAGCATTGCCTTTGAGAGAAAAGTCTGTGTTGTATTTTTACGCAATTTCTCATAATCTAGGAATGTTTTGTAAAATAATAACTTAATGTACAGCTACAACTGAGTAAATTCAAGTCAAATAATCTGCATCAGCTATGACAACATTGGTTATAACTGGGTCAAATCTACAAATAAAAAAACTGAGAGATATGCATATATTTGAGGAATTATCAGTTATCTTGAGCATTGATAGCAGTTAGTCCTCATAATTTATTTTGAACTGTACTACTTTCAAGCATGAGTAACTGCTATCAGTTGTCAGCATCAGCCAAGCAGCCTTGTTCTTTTGATCTTGATAAGCTGAACTGAAGGTTGAATAACAAAAGAAGAAGCATGATTAAAAAAAAAAATAATGAAAAAAAAAAAATCCATCCTCAGAGTTAAACTGAGGTTTCTTGGTTAAGCAGTACTTCACCTTTCATGTAAGAGTTTTCCAAATAACGTGTTCATGCTGTATGTTGCTACTCTGAGCTTCTGACATATCAGCTCAGGGTCAATTAGTCAAAAGCAAGGGAAAGAATCAGCCTCCTCAACTTGTCTGCTGCTGAGGTGTACACAACTGACAGCAACAACACCCTTGTTCATGCTTCTGCCCGTCTCTTGCCCCGTCATGTGTGACCAGGCAAACTTGGCGAGCCTGCAGCCAGTCACGCTCTGCTGGCCTGGAGTCACACGAGAGGCATTCCTTTCAGTGTATTTCAAATTGACTAACATGTAACCACTATGGCAGCAACGCTATCTCCCTGCCCCAGGACTAGGATTTCTGGCATGTTCTTTCAGAAGACAGAGAAAGAAAACAGCTGGTAATAGTGTTGCAAAATGTAGGTGTGGGAAGAAGCAGCAACTCTTAAAAGTGAGGCACAGTAAAGGACTGCCTCATTTTATTTTTATGTGAATAAAAATGACCAATTATCTGTTCAAATTTAAACATGGATTGATTAGTAATATAATTAGAGTTCAATCACTCGAAATGAACAAAGACGCAAAGTTGTGATTTCAGAGTGGAAAGCAGATGCTTCCCAGGTCCTCTCTCTCCCCCGTCGCCATGGATTCACAGTCTCGCATCCACAGCAGGTGTTCGTAAAAAATATAAAAAAATAAAGAGGGCCACGTAAAGGTAAGCCAATCTGAAAGCAATCACTGACCATCAGCTGTGGTGATTGGTTTGATTGCGCAGCAGATGCAGCTGGCAGGACATGGTTATAAGATACTTTAACAGGAAATACACTCTGTCCCTTTCAATATCTCTCAATAAGTGACAGCACTTACAGAAGACAAACCACCAGCATTGTGTAGACACTGGATTTAATGTGGGTGTTATTGAAATGTTGATCGAAACAATCACGTTAGACCAAAAGTAGCGTATAAGGCTGGTTGGAAGTTGTTATTCAAGTTTACCAATCTTCCTGCTCGTTCATTTAATTTCCTGGCAATCAGCATCCAAAAAAAAAAAAAAGAACTCGTCATACTCAAAAAGTGAGTCAGACTGCAAAAGAGGCATCAATGTGCAATCAAACACTTCTCATTACGTGAAGTTTATTCAGAACCAGCTTGATGAAAGAAGAGAAAATAAATTCCAGACGACCATTAGAATGCCGAAGATTGTGCACTCTTGCATCATTTATCACGGTGTATGTTATACATAGATCATGAGGTGGCTAAATCAGTGCCTGGGGACAGCTATGCATAGCTCAGCTGCAATTTATGGACAGGTGGAGAGAAGTTGGGGGAAGAGCAAAGCAGGAGAGGTGGACAGCAGGAGGTGTGCACCAGGCCTCATTAGCCAGGTTCTCACCAGGGATGAAGAGGAGCTCTCTTTTNTATATACTGTTTATGCATGCATGTATGTAGATATATATGTAATATTGTTAATTTGTACATTACACAATCTTCCTTACTTTATAATTTAGTCCCAGTTTGACTCCATGTACATGTCATAAGGCCGAACTGAGGCCCTGTACACACGTAGTCGGATATCAGTAAAACCGAATAGTTTATCATGCGGTTTGGCCTTTCATCCACACGTGAAGTGAACTCCGGTTGATGTAACTATAAACAAATAATAAAAAAACTCCGACCAAAGTGGAGATTTGAGTATTCTCCGCTTTCGAGTTTGCGTGTGGACTTTCAGAACCGGAGGTTTCTGCACCAGCTGGAGCGGCGCTGACGTCGCATAATGCTCAGAGAAAAAAAGTGCTAAAATGTCAACATACCTGCTCTGACATGATTCCCAGTCGGACATGATTCCCAGTCGACATTTTCCTGCATTTTATTAACTTTGTACTCCAACACGGTATTTAATAGTAGTTCAACCTCGCGGTCTGTCCACACAAACGAACGGGAAAAAAAAGAAATAATAACAGGAATTTGTGGTTGGTTTGAAGGGTTGTGACTGCACTACACTGCCACCTATGGGTTTGGCATATTCTTTACAACGCTCTGTGGTGAAAATAAACGGGGACATGTAGACGAACATTTTAAATATCTGAACATGTATGTACAGAGATTTTTTTTGGGCGCAGATATTCGTTTTTCAAACACCAGGCTACGTGTGTACAGGGCCTGAGATGCTACATCTTTTTCATAAGTTTATTTTCCCAGGTCATTATTAATTGACTTAATTGTAATAAAGCACTGCAGTGAAACTTTACTATCAAACCTTTTTAGCATTTATATGTTTGAACAATATATTTTGTAACAGCTGCTTCTGCTTTTGAATCTCGCTGGAATGCAGTCAGGCTGTACAAAACATGGACCAGTGACTGCAAGACAAAATGAGGGAAATACTTTCTTGGCTCAAGGACAAATTACACCTGTTATACTGGTAGATAGCTAAAGAACACAGGCAAATCCTACAGTCAACCAAATGTGTCCGTTTCAAAGGCAAGAGTTGAAACTTACCTATTGATTAAAGTGCTGAATGTTACTGTGGGAGGTGAAATGAGTTATTTTAGTCTCTGTGTGGCAGGGATTGGAAAGGAGGAGGAAAGGAGGAAACAATACCCCAAAACAGCGGGACATTCAGGTGCCAAACACAAATGAATAACACTATATAACACCTTACCAAGCAGGGTGCAGTGTGTGTGCTCCTTTCTCTGTGCATGTGTTGTAAGTTAGTGAATAAGGTACACAGAATGAAATACTGTAAATAGGAGGATTTTTTAGAGGAACAAAAATATGGCCTAGGTGGTGCTACATGTCAATGAAGTGCCCTCTCTCCAGTTGCTTGGAGAGACGTGGGTGTAATAGATTAAACTAGTGTCTCAAGGTTTCATCCCATGGCTAACCCTGCCCTATTAAGAGTGGCAGTGTGAGTCTTTCATAGTCACTCCACTCACTGCAGTGTGGACAGAGCTGCTGGCAAGACACTCAAATGGCACTCCTGTGTTGTGAGCAGTGAGAGAATGGAGATGCTCAGAGGCAGCCAAGGACACAAACTGATGTGACTGATGGTCGAACAATGAAGTGAGCATCTCTTCTCCATAGTGTTAAGACCCCCTGGTATTCAGGAGGGACAGGAAATGACTCTTTGAGGCATGAAAGTATTCATTTATTGAAGATAAACGGCTTTTACCCTGTGATCAAATGTCTGCTGATGGCAGTGGTTGAACATTTTTAGTATTTTTCAGCACGGCAGAATCTACCAGAAACTGTCCAAGATTGTCTTGACCTCATAAGGGATTGAGATTATAAGAATAGACTCAGACCCTGTCCATGAATGAATCGCATTTCATGAATACATTAAAAAATGTGAATGTTTCAGCCTTCCATCTACATGGAAACAGTGTTTTATATGCTGCTAAATGTTTTTTTTAATTTTTTATTAAATATGCTTTTGTTTTGTGCTGCATTTTCATATGGACAGCCTAAACAAAAAAAAAAAACAAAAAAAAACAACATCTAAAAATGAAGAAGTCGTAGTTCCGTCTCTGTACTAACCTAGACTCCAATCATGACATATTGTTGAGTTACATTTGTTTTGCAGATGGCAGTTGCTTAACTACAGCATACCATTTGTTTACTGTTGGATGGACAGCTTTAGAACAAAACTACCTTTATTTATTCATTTTTATTTTATTTTATTTTTTTGGGGTGGGAGGGAAGGGTAGGGTCAAAAATGTTAAGCCAAAAAAAGCTTTTTATCACTTCACTAATATATCAATAATCTGAAAGCAAGTGTTGCAAGAAAGACATTTACAAACCACATCAATGTATCAATATATACTAACTTTTATATAATGCATACAAGTACATTTTTTCCCTGCATTTGGTGTTTTTTTATTTTTATTTTATTCTATTAATTTTGTGGCAATATTAAAGTGTCATAAAGGCTTGGTATAGTTATTACAGTATTTAGGAAATGTATTTGTGTGTTTTCTGTGTGGACAGGCAATATCTCTAGAAACGGTGATGTGTTTATAAAGGAAAATAAAAGGTAATTTTGGAAAGACAGAATTCCCATGTGAACAGGACCCGAAACTACCAAACCATAGGATTTGAATATATCACAAATACTAAGATTTTTTTTTTTCAATAAAACAGCTGATTTATTCTAACTAATAGGCTTAATGGTTCATATTAGCGTATCAAAACCTAAGTAAAAATATGTATGTCTATGGTGATGCATGTTATTTTGACTGTGGGATTAAAGGGCTTTGGTCTTATCTAAAAAAAACATCCAGACACAGTCTAATATTGGCAATGAGAAAGAAAAAAAAATCTAACTGCTGCAGTTAACAAGTGTTTAATATTCTAGACATGTTCAAATTCACTTTGATTTGCTCCCAGTGGATAAATCATGGCGGAGGTTGTTAATGATTCATAAGTGGTATTGTAAATATATAATACTGTGTATAAGTAGATTTAAGGACGCTTAGTGTGGCGCAGATAAAAAAACAAAACATTGCTGAAATCTTTGCACAGATATTCCAGGACACTCAAGATAAAATGTGTGTTTAGCACAAGTACAAAACACCAACTCACTAATGATCGCCAATGAAAACATTCACTAACAATTAATGCCATAAAGCTATCCTGCACACTAGTGAGTGAGTAGAATTGAAAGGTGAGAGGAATATTAGACATTGCTATTGTAACACTAAACTGAACACACTCCTAAACTGAGAACTCGTTTAAATGTGTTCTGATGCAAGCTCGATACTCCAGGTAAATGAACAATATTGAGCCAGGTCTATTGGACAGATTCTTCTTTGTTGAAACATTTGATCTTTTATCCAAATTACTTCTTCAGACAGGCTGAAGAAGGACCTGACTCAGCCTCGTTAGATTCATTAAATATGCATACCATTAGGGTTTGTATGTCCCTAAAATAAACCCAAAATTTATTCAAACAATATGCAACTAATATTTGATATTTGTACTATAGGAAAATAAAAATAATAACAATGACTAATTTGAAACAGGATGACGAAGCTGTTATTTTATTTATTTTTTTTTCCACGAGTCGGATACACAACATGACCTGTCAAGCAATCCAGTAGGCGTGTCAGCAAATGACCAATCCAATGCTAAATGAGACGTAATATTATCTGAACTCCGACACGATAAAGCAGGGTTTACTGCATTTTAATTGTATGAAATGAATACAATTTGTTAAACTTTATTGTTATTTCCGATCTTACTCAAAACTTGTTCCAGTACTGCCACCTACTGTTGCGTTTTTGTATGCTGCTTCTGGGATGCATATTTGTGAGGTCATTACATCACATATTTTGTATTTGTTTCCGATTGAAACAGTACTCATTGAGCAAAACTGTGTACGTGCAACGCTGTTAGAGGTCTTCAATAAATATGCCAGAACGAGGCTAAAGAGAGCCAGCGACTCACTTATAGGAGCATTTAGCTTCGGATTGGTCATTTTCTGACACGCCTACTGGATTGATTGACAGGTCGCATTGTGGATCTGACTGGTGAGAAAAAATAAAAATAATAACAGCTTTTTTTTAAAGTATTGTATGACTTTATTATCGTAATTCTACGACTTTATTCTCGTAACGTTATGGCTTTTTTTTTAATGTTTTTTGCGTGGCCCTAACACTCCGATGTAGAAACAGCTTTAGTAGCAAAATATTAGTTTTTTTTTCGTTTGTTTTTTTGTCCTGCCCTTAGAATGCCTCAGTACAAACTGTTAACAAGCTCTGTCATTGGAAATGGTTTGTTTGACAATGCTAGGACCATTTATTATGTGTGAAGTATAATGGTGAAGCAGCGAGATTGTGATGTGTTGATTAATCCCTTGTTCTAAATTAACCAATTCCCTTGGAACATAACAGGTTCAATTGGCAGGGAAAAAAAGTTGCTTTATTCAGTACCAGTTCCAGTGCAAGGAAGGTGCACATTTACATATCAAAGAGTGCAGCACCATGTCTAGAATTTCAAGTGTGTTCTGTTGTGATGTTGAAGAGCAGCAGCACTGACATAAGAGGAACCCAGTCTGTCCTCCTTACAAATTTCACCATTGATACACTTCCTTGTTGTGTCCACAGTAACCCATAAAGAGGTGCATAACAACTGAAGCTGTAATGAGACACTTCAAACGCTAGGTTGGACATGCAAAGGTGTAAGGAACTTGTTTGAGGATGAAATATATTTGAATTTGAGTAACACTTGTTCATACAGCGCTGGCTGCGAGTGTGTAAGTAGGTCATCTGCGAGGAATGGGGAAAACACGTTAAATGATTTCTGCAGTCTCAGAACGACTGGCTATTTTTTTTCCTTTCTTGGGAAATTTCCCCTATGGCCTACAGATCTGATTTGATTCTCTCTAAGTCAAGCGTTGACACATTAGCACATCTTCTCATTAACTTAAGATTTTCTCATTACCCCCTCCTGGTCTCATTTTATCCCAATTTAACAACAGATATCCCAGACATACTTAGACCATCATGTGTCTCAGACACATTTCAAAGGCAGCGAAACTCTTAACATTTCTGGTTTGCACGCAAAGTGGAAAATGTTAATGAAACTGTGGAATGTGCTTGACAGCTAATCATACATATCATACCATTGCCTTCAATCCACAAGGCCCTACAATCTAAACATGGTCATTTTGATGAAATATGAGAATATA
>JBBPBX010034795.1:20016-32406 GCA_038048925.1 Garcialebias charrua
TATATATATATATACGACTTGTGTTGTGACTTTGAGCTATATAAATAAACTGAAACTGAAAGAGGAAGAGCAGTGTCACTGTACATACAGTTAAAATGCAAAACATTAGGCAGTAGTTTCTAAGCTCTTATGTCATGCCTATTCTCTTTTGTTTTGTTGTTGTTATTTGTGTGCATGTTACTTCAAATCTATATTAAATCTATGCATCCATTAAAGCACAAATAAAATAAAATAAATGTCAGTGTCAGTTTTTCAAAACCTTAAAAAAAATATTGTACTTTAATGCACAATGGCATGTTGGTGTTTTCTTAAAAAATGTACTTTGGATAATGTTGTTTAGACTGCATTCTTCCACGTTAAAAACAATAATAATAATAATAATTTAATATTGTTATTTTTTGGAGTTCCTGCAACATAGTGTTTTTCAGGTGTTGGCAAATCGAAACGTTATTCATTGTTTTGTAATTTCAGCTAATACCCAAATACAAAGCAACCAGACTCACAGCCAATATAATCAATTATGAAAATTTTATAAAAGTCACTTATGATTCAGAGCTAAAAGAGGATGCAGAACGCTGGCAATCAAAACCTATTACTTCACTAAAAACAAAGCTCAGGAGGTGCTGGGATAATTTATAAACGCAAGAAAAATAACCCTAAAACTATGCAGATGCAAAAACAATTGGAAGGTAAAGGACTGCAAGCTAAAAAATAATAAGAAAATATGTATTTTCATTTAATTAAAAGCAAATTTGGCAACAACAAAAAAGACACATCACACAAACTTCTCTTTTCTGTTTAAACTTGTCCTTCTGAGACAGAGCTCCGTGTGTGTGCTCATAATTCTTTGCACCAAAAGAATCCCAAACCAGTCCTGTTTCTGTTTCCAATGTCATTACATTATTTTTACACAAAACTGGGAAATTGTATGAGATTGGCACTAACCAGGTAAACTAATTTGATCAAACCATCACATATAACATATCTGACTCCAGCTGCACCTGTGTGGCGTTTTCCACGCTGTTTTCAAACATCATTTATGCAAAGTAATTTGTCAGCTGAAGCTCCAGGACACCAGCTGTGCTCACTGGGAAATTTTTGACAAAAAACTTTTACAAAGTTTAAGTGTGAAAACAGCAATTCCTCGAACACACCATAGCACTGGCTTCAGCTAGCAGGGGATTACAGGAACATTTAATGGTTATAAAGGGTGAGATTTGGGGGCTTTTGTACTAATTGTGGTGAGGCAGCATGTTGAGATGGAAAAGAGAGCTCCTCTTCATCCCTGGTGAGAACCTGGCTAATGAGGCCTGGTGCACACCTCCTGCTGTCCACCTCTCCTGCTTTGCTCTTCCCCCAACTTCTCTCCACCTGTCCATAAATTGCAGCTGAGCTATGCATAGCTGTCCCCAGGCACTGATTTAGCCACCTCATGATCTATGTATAACATACACCGTGATAAATGATGCAAGAGTGCACAATCTTCGGCATTCTAATGGTCGTCTGGAATTTATTTTCTCTTCTTTCATCAAGCTGGTTCTGAATAAACTTCACGTAATGAGAAGTGTTTGATTGCACATTGATGCCTCTTTTGCAGTCTGACTCACTTTTTGAGTATGCCGAGTTCTTTTTTTTATTTTTTTTGGATGCTGATTGCCAGGAAATTAAATGAACGAGCAGGAAGATTGGTAAACTTGAATAACAACTTCCAACCAGCCTTATACGCTACTTTTGGTCTAACGTGATTGTTTCGATCAACATTTCAATAACACCCACATTAAATCCAGTGTCTACACAATGCTGGTGGTTTGTCTTCTGTAAGTGCTGTCACTTATTGAGAGATATTGAAAGGGACAGAGTGTATTTCCTGTTAAAGTATCTTATAACCATGTCCTGCCAGCTGCATCTGCTGCGCAATCAAACCAATCACCACAGCTGATGGTCAGTGATTGCTTTCAGATTGGCTTACCTTTACGTGGCCCTCTTTATTTTTTTATATTTTTTACGAACACCTGCTGTGGATGCGAGACTGTGAATCCATGGCGACGGGGGAGAGAGAGGACCTGGGAAGCATCTGCTTTCCACTCTGAAATCACAACTTTGCGTCTTTGTTCATTTCGAGTGATTGAACTCTAATTATATTACTAATCAATCCATGTTTAAATTTGAACAGATAATTGGTCATTTTTATTCACATAAAAATAAAATGAGGCAGTCCTTTACTGTGCCTCACTTTTAAGAGTTGCTGCTTCTTCCCACACCTACATTTTGCAACACTATTACCAGCTGTTTTCTTTCTCTGTCTTCTGAAAGAACATGCCAGAAATCCTAGTCCTGGGGCAGGGAGATAGCGTTGCTGCCATAGTGGTTACATGTTAGTCAATTTGAAATACACTGAAAGGAATGCCTCTCGTGTGACTCCAGGCCAGCAGAGCGTGACTGGCTGCAGGCTCGCCAAGTTTGCCTGGTCACACATGACGGGGCAAGAGACGGGCAGAAGCATGAACAAGGGTGTTGTTGCTGTCAGTTGTGTACACCTCAGCAGCAGACAAGTTGAGGAGGCTGATTCTTTCCCTTGCTTTTGACTAATTGACCCTGAGCTGATATGTCAGAAGCTCAGAGTAGCAACATACAGCATGAACACGTTATTTGGAAAACTCTTACATGAAAGGTGAAGTACTGCTTAACCAAGAAACCTCAGTTTAACTCTGAGGATGGATTTTTTTTTTTTCATTATTTTTTTTTTTAATCATGCTTCTTCTTTTGTTATTCAACCTTCAGTTCAGCTTATCAAGATCAAAAGAACAAGGCTGCTTGGCTGATGCTGACAACTGATAGCAGTTACTCATGCTTGAAAGTAGTACAGTTCAAAATAAATTATGAGGACTAACTGCTATCAATGCTCAAGATAACTGATAATTCCTCAAATATATGCATATCTCTCAGTTTTTTTATTTGTAGATTTGACCCAGTTATAACCAATGTTGTCATAGCTGATGCAGATTATTTGACTTGAATTTACTCAGTTGTAGCTGTACATTAAGTTATTATTTTACAAAACATTCCTAGATTATGAGAAATTGCGTAAAAATACAACACAGACTTTTCTCTCAAAGGCAATGCTAACATTCAAGTGAATATGTTAAACTTTCTGTGTGTTGTCAATGACTCTCAGTTGCTACCACTATAAATGTTAACTGTTACTGTGAAATTGGTAGAATTTGCCAACCTGAATTGTTTCAAACGCTGTGGCTATGCACCCAGTTTTGTGTGATTTCTTTTTTCTAAGCGTTTAATTAAAATCTGTCCAGTAGTTTTAAATATTTTACTGAAAGCAAAACAGAGTTAATACTAACATTAGATACTAAAATTTGAAGAAAATGCATCACTTAGATTGTGGTGCTAGAAGCAATTGTTGTGAACTACTCTCAGCTACTACTACACGTTTTAGCCCATTGATAAAACTGTCGAGTTATGACAATTTTAGTCTTTCTTGCAGTCAGTTGTTTGTATCAGTTATCTTGAATTAGGTTAGTTCCAAAAGTTACCTAGTTGTTGACATATGAAGTAATTATTTCTGAGAGTTTTGTTTAAACACATTTAGTGGTCCTTGATATTTTTTTGCAAACACGACAAAACTCTCAACACATACAGAGATGTGCAAAATCAATATCTTCACTTTGCCTTCCCCAGCAGGTGATAACGATATAGCTTTGACTTGGGAAACAACAAGCCTATTCTGTTTAACAGGACATTCACGACACAAAGTAAAAATTAGAGAAGTGCTTGCATACTCCAAATGATTTGAACATTAGGTCTGAAATTAACATTTTTAAAAACTATTTTTCTTTTTTTTGCTTTCTTTCTTTTTCATAGCCCCTGGACTATGAAACCAAGAAGGCATACACCTTCAAGGTAGAAGCTGCAAATGCTCATTTGGATCCACGCTTCCAGAGCTTTGGGGCCTTCAAAGACACAGCAACAGTGAAGATTAACGTTTTAGATGTGGATGAGCCCCCGGTGTTCAATAAGCCCTCCTATGTGATGGATGTGTACGAAGACACACCTGCAGGCACCATCATTGGCGCGGTAACGGCACAGGATTTAGATGCTAGCAGCAGCCCAGTCAGGTAAAAGTTAAACGCTTTTTCCAAGAGTACACAGTGTTATCTCTTTAATAATTTTCTTTAATATCTTATTCACATTTCAAATATAGAAATCTCTTAAAAGTTTGCCCACAGCATAAACCACTGCATTCTCAAGGCTGGGTGTGTGCAAGGCTTGAAAAGAGATAAGAATGTCTATGGAAATCGCATTGAAATGTAATGAAATATGGAAATGAGAGGATTTTTTTTATCCTTTTTGAATATTGTAAATGGCTTTTTTTTTGTTTCAGTACATATTTCTATTCCTTCTTTAAACACAATCCTAACGTGAATATATTGTTTTTGTATTTGTTCTTTCCCCCCATATAAGATATATTAACATACAGTATATATATAACAATGTACATTATAATGCAGCATTGGTCTAAATATATGTGGGGTAGTTACATATTCTTTAAATGCATTGCATAAGCCTCACTCAATAATATGGGTGTAACGGTACACTAAAACCACATTTTGGTTTGGTTCATTTTGAAGGAGGGCTCGGTTCTGTTAATTTTCATTACAAAAAAGGCCAAAATGAAGACTTACAAAATGTTTATTTTGAAAATACGCCAAGCAAACAACTTCAGTCATTACAACATTCTTAGCTGGAGGTGATCTGGTGGATGAAGAACACTCAGTTTCTATCATCCTCAGACTGCAAACAACACAGAGATTTAAAAAAATTGTTAAGATTATAATTTTAAATTCAAAAAAGTTAATTAGATTACAATATTACAATAACCATACCTCTTCTTGCACGGTCATCATATGAGGTGGTTGAATATCCTCTCTTGCTCATCATTGATGTGACAGGACTTTATACTGTATCTGGGGTTGGGCTTGTTGACAATATCAGTTTTAGCTTTTCCATAAAGTGCTGCTACAACTTTCTGGCTGAAGTATTGACGTGATAGATGTCGTAGGCAGCGGGGCTCAAAAACATTAATCACATGCTTAATGCCGGCGCATCAACAACATTCAGACATAGAGGTTTAAAAACTCCTAGAGCTTGTATTATTGCTTTGGTCCAATCTAATCACCTGATAAAAGTTGTTTAAATGCTGCTGTTTTTGGTCTTTGAACCAAGCCACGTTCACATTCAGACAGTGGTGGGATGTAACTACCGGTAAGTACAAGTACTTTGTTAGTGTACTTAAGTACATTTTTCATGTATCTGTACTTTACTTATGTATAATTAAATGTGGGTACGGTACTTTTACTCCACTACATTTTACATGAAGTATCTATACTTTCTACTGCACTACATTTGTACATTGCTGTACATTGCTGCCCCCCCTCACCCTCAACGATACCCCCGTCATCACTGTGGACTCCTACCGGTTTCTGGGTGTGACCATCACCCGAGACCTCAAGTGGGAGCTGAACATCAGCTCCCTCATCAAGAAAGCTCAGCAGAGGATGCACTTCCTGCGGCAGCTGAGGAAGGCCAAGTGCAGTTCTACACGGCCATGTTTGAGTCCATCCTCTGCTCCTCCATCACAGTGTGGTATGCCGGGGCCATTGCCAGGGACAGACAGAGACTACAGCGTGTTGTGCGCTCTGCAGAGAAAGTAATAGGCTGTAGTCTCCCATCCATCCATGATCTGTACGCCTCCAGGACCGTAGGACGAGCTGGTCGGATTACGACTGATCCTTCTCACCTTGCACATGGACTCTTTGAACCACTCCCTTCAGGTAGGAGGCTTCGGTCCATTCGGACCAGAACCTCCCGCCATAAAAACAAGTTTCTTTCCATCTGCCGTCAGTCTTCTGAACATTCATAATCATGTTACTGTATAACTCTGCCTTAACATTACTGGCCCAAAACTGTACATCATCACTCCATTTATCTTCTAGCACCATTTGTCACTGCCATTTATTGTGAATATTATTGTGAATATTGTGCTGTACTGCATTGTGTTTATTGGTTGGTGTGTTCATGTGTTTTTATTCTATTTTTACGTCTTTTTATTGCACCTCTATGCCAAAGCAAGTTCCTAGTCAGTGAATTTTATTCTTTGACAATGGCAATAATAAACCGATTCTGATTTCTATATCGTGTTGAGTTACAAGTTACATTCACGTTGCCGTTTTTTTTATGTGTTTGTTAATTTGAAAGTAACAACTGTCGAGAGAGGGGAGTTGGTTCATTGAATCACTGCAAAGTGGACAGGTAAGGTTACACCAGCCTTTAAAAAGAGCTGGACCAATGACATATATTCTAGTGTATACGTCATTGAGCTGGGAGCACCCACAGCACCACTAACACACCCAAAATCGATTCCACCACAGAGATTCAGCCAGAAGATACACACCACCCATGACTTATTGAAAGATTAATGATATATTGTTGAACGATTATTGAAAGACTATTGAAATATTATTGAAAGGCTGTTCAGTACAACAGGACAGATTCTCTCTCCCAAAAGAGACAGACTGAACTCAAAAAACTTTAAAAAACAACTTATTCTGAACTTGAACAAGAAATTATTGCTGCAATATTAAAATGTGTCAGTTCATGGGGTAATAGGAGACAAGAAATGTCTCCAAATGGCTCGACACTCAGGCCCAAGTTTTGAAAATGGTGTCAGGACGTTAAAATATTGTTCACTATTGATCCATTACAAGGTTTAGACAATATTTTAACTAGAGTTGATGACAAACTGGAGTTGAAATAATCAGTGTCTGTTCCTTTGTTAGGTCTAATGCTCTTTTTTTCAGGCAGACAACTTTTACTTTAATGTGTTTACTGCAGTTACAATGACACATTTGTTTGTGTTAAATACAAATTTTCAAAGGTATAATCGTTCTTATTTTGCTTAATTACATTTAACTCTGCTTGTCATCCCTGAAATTCTGACACAGAATCACAAGTCCAAGTGTGAATGGTGTCACAGAGTAAACACAATAAAAACTGGAGGTTATGCACCATAACCAATGTTCCCTGAAGGAAGGGAACAAGGTGCAACAGATAGTATAGGAATTGCGCCCCCGCGCGGATCACCTGAAGCATTAAAATCACGCCTTTTTAGGCAAGTGACCGTCAGCATCACCAGGAGACCCCGCCCCCTGGTATAAGAGACGTTTCATGCCTCACGTTCGTCCTCTGCACACACTTCACCGAGCTTTGGCATTGGAGGGGCCAACATGTGTTGCACCTTGTTCCCTTCCTTCAGGGAACATTGGTTATGGTGCATAACCTCCAGTTCCCTAT
Source organism: Garcialebias charrua (assembly GCA_038048925.1). Lineage (NCBI taxonomy): Eukaryota > Metazoa > Chordata > Actinopteri > Cyprinodontiformes > Rivulidae > Garcialebias > Garcialebias charrua. The sequence continues at coordinate 27,382 of JBBPBX010034795.1, forward strand.
CAGTCAGTCCAATGCGTTGCAACAGATAGTATGGGAACTTACAATCACGCCCTGGAAATGCATGCTTTTGCAGACTTTATAGCCTAAACAGACAGGTGTTAACACGTTCAATTATCCTTAGTGGAGAGCACAGCCTGTGTGACATCACGTGTTGTGACATCCAGGCTGTAGTGTTTAATAAACCTGTTAGGAGATGCCCAATTAGCAGCTGCACAGATGTCTGCTACTGAAACCCTCTAAATAGGGCCCAGGAAGTGGCTAAGCCTCTAGTTGAGTGAGCATGTACCTCACTGGGTACTTGTTGACCTTTGCTGCTGTATGCTCTAGAAATGGCCTCTGTCATCCAGTGGGAGAGGTGCTGCTTTGACAAGGCTCTGCCTGCTACGGGCTTAGCAAAGCATACGAACAACTGGTTTGTTTTGTGCTAACTACAGGTTATTTCCATATAAGTGCTCAGGGCCCACACAGGGCAGAGCACATTTAAACGCCTCTGTTCTGCATTCAGAACAGGAGGAGGAGGAAAGGCTGACAGTTCAAAGCCCAGACTTGTGTAGTTTAAAGTTGGGACTTTAGGCACATATGCAGGGTTTGGGCATAGGGTGACCTTTGACCCATCCTGAGCAAACTGAGTGCACAGGTGATGCACTGATAGTGCATGAAGGTCACCTACATGCTTCGCCGAACCCAAAGCTAAGAGCAGGGCGGTCGTGTAAGACAGCGAATCAATCTTAATGCTCTGCTGGGGCTCAAATGGTGGTCTGCAAAGGGTGTCCAGCACTAGAGTCAGGTTCCACTATGGGGCTAAAACTCTGCTTGGAGGCCTCTTTCTCAACACACCCTTCATGAACCGGATCATGAGAGGGTGGGCACCGGGCGATTTATCCCCCATCCATCATGGCACGCTGAAACAGCGGATAAAAAGACTTTAATAGTGGAAAAGGAGCGGCCCTTCTCCAGTAGGTCTTGAAGAAAAGTGAGAAGCTGGGCTATATCACAGGAATATGTGGTAATATTCCTCTCTAAACACCAGACCTCAAAAACACGCCATTTCTGTGCATAAAGCATTTGTGTTGACTTTGCACGTGCACCCTGTATTGTGTTTACCACATTCATGGGCAGGCCAGAGGCTAACAGCCGGTTCCTTTCAGGGGCCAGACCCATAACTGTCAGAGGCCCGGACGAGGGTGCCATACCTGCCCGTGGGCCTGTGATAGGAGGTCTCTGTGTGCAGGAAACTGCCATGGTGTTCTAGCTAGCAATGAGATCACTTCTGTAAACCAGGCCTTTTTTGGCCACTTTGGGGGGACGAGGATCAGTGAGAGGTCCCCCCTGCGTACACGCTCCAGTGTCGGCTATATCAGAAACAAGTGGGAATGCATAATAAAGACTTGTTGCTAGCCAATCGTGTGCAAATGCGTCCAACCCCAGTGTTGAGTTCAATTCCAGTATTGAGTAAAACATAACAAGGTGGGCATTTTCCTTGTACACGAAGGCATCTACGTCTGCTTTCCCGTACCGTGCCCAGATCTGGTCCACGATACAAGGGTGAAGACGCCACTCTAAGGGGAGGAGCGCGCCTCTTGAGAAAGCGTCTGCCCCATAGTTCAGTTTCCCTGGTAGGTGTGTTGCTCTGAGTGACAGCACCCATGAGCTGTGCCATGTTAGCAGTTTCTGGGTCAGTAACAGGAAGGGGGGATGAGTTCCCCCTTCTCTGTTGACGTGCGCGATCACGCACGTGTTCTGATCTTATCAAAACATGTTGACGTGTGATCAGCCCCTTCCTGTAGAAGTGTTTCACTGACAGGAACACAGCCATCAGCTCCAGCTGATTGATGTGGAGCTGAACCTCCTACTGGGACCATACATCGCTTATGTGTTGTTTTGGCAAAGACCCCCCCACCCCCATCCAGACTTTGAGGCATCTGTCGTCACCAGGACCCGAGATAACACTCTGCCCTGTGGAACACCCCTGCTGAGTACTGTAGCATCTCTCCATGGTTGCAAGGCTTCCAGGCAGACTGAGCTGACTTTCATCCCCCTCATTTGTTACGGGGGACAAGCTACTGCTGCCTATGGAACCAAATCTGAAAAGGGCGCATTTGTAATAAGCCTAGATGAATTGAGATGATTCCTGCTGCCATGAGACCCAAAAGACGTTGACAAAGTCTACGTGTCACAATTTTTTCTATTTGGAACTAGGCAAAGCATTGCTGGAGGTCTGATATTCTCTTTTCTGACATTCTCGCTCTGTACAGAACAGAGTTCCTTTCCAGTCCTAGGAAAACATTGTCCTGGGATGGGGACAGCTGACTTTTTTCTGAGTTTATCACAAAACCTAGGGATTTTAGGTGTGACATGTCTCGAGCTATGTGTAGTCTTGCTTGCTCCTGGGAGCCCTCTAAGATCAAAAGGTTGTCTAGATAGTCCAGAACTTAGATGTCCTGGCTCCTCATGGGAGCTAGGGCAGCTTCGAGATATTTCGTAAATACCCTCGAGGCTAACGAGAGGCCGGAAGGCAAGACCTGATATTCATACGTGGTGTTCTTGAACGCAAAACGTAGAAATTTCCTGTGGTTTGGCAAAATGCTTGTGTGTAAATATGCATCCCGCAGGTCCACACTACAAAAGTAGTCCTCTGGGCGTACAGAGTGAATCACCTGATGCAGTGTCAACATTTTGAATTTGAACAATCTCAGTTGTCTGTTCAAAAGTCTCAAACCTAGAATTGGCCGTAGGCCACCCTCCTTCTTTGGAACCACAAATTACTTGCTGTAATAGCCTTTGTTTTCCTCCTGAGAAGGAACAGCTCTGACTGCTTTCTGCAGCAGCAAGCATATTTCCTCTTAGAATGAAGACGCGAGCTGGGCTCATTGTTGACATTATCACCCCGGAGAAGGGTGTTGGCCATCTGAAAAATTGCAGTCTGTACCCGTGAACTACGGTTCCCATCACCCATTGCGATTGGCCGCACGCTGCCCAGGCTCTCGCGTGAGCAGCAAGTCTGGAGGGCATGTTCACCCGAGAGTTGATTTGTTTCGGGTGAGGAGGGTATGTGTGCGTGACACCCTCCTACTTGTTTAGCTGAGGGCTTGTTTGGCCCTCTGGTGGAGGTGAGGGTTCTGTCTGTGACAGATCACCCTCTGCCCCCCTGTGTGGGCTCATTGGGCCCTTTGACGGACAGAGTCTTTTTGGAGAGGTCCGACCTACTGTGTGGGATGGCACCCAGACCTCTTTATTGACTCTGATTTTGTTAAAAAATGGTGGGGTTTTCCCTTTAATGCTGAGTCGTGACACATAACATTTTGGGCATTTTGAGACTTTATTGTTGTGAGCAAACAACAATTTATCTTTATTACACAAACATTTGAGTGTTCTTTTGTGTTTGAATGTTCTGGACCAGTTAATCAGGGTTTTTTCAACACAGATATTGGTGGTAAAAGTTCAACTTTTGTTTTTCCTGATAGGTGAAAATGCCTTGAATGGTGCAGGAGCAGCTCTGGATCAGGCTAACTTCTGCGTTCTCTCTCGCACCGCAGAAGATGTTCTGGGTTGACCCATCTGGTGTGGGACGAACCTGTGCTTTGACCAAGCCTGGCCTGCATGAAGAGCACGTCCAAGTTGCTCTCAGGCTGGTTTCGGCCGTTGCCCAACCTCGAGTGTCGGCCTCTTCTGAGCTGGGTGTCTGGTTACAGAGTGGTGGCACTGCTGTGAGCCTCTTTGGCTACTCGATTCTCTGGCTTGTGAGAAATGTTTTCTGGGCATGCCTTCACGCAAGGCCTCCTCCTGTTTTCTCCCCTGATAACATCTGCTCTGGCTCCTCTCCAGGGCACCACCAAACAGGCCTGAGGGCTCTATGGCATGGTGGAGGAACAAGGAACGCTGGCTCTCAGGGAGATCAGTTAGTGTGAGCCATAAATGGCATTGTGCAATCACAGTTTCAGCCATACACTTCCCTTGGGCGATGGCTGCTGTCCCGGTGAGGCGGAGGATGCAGTCTGCTGTTCTGCATGCTTTGTCCAAGATCTCAGCCACCTTTTTATTTCAAAAGGTGTGCTGCAGCTCCTGCAGCTTCTCAGCTTGGTAAGCCTTCTTGGGTGTCGTGTCCTGTCGGTTGGGCGTGGGTTGGGCCGGATCTTGGATGTCGCCTCCTCTCCGCCCCAGAATGAATGGGCCTACCTCCAAGGTTTGGGTGTGGGCTGCCCCATCTAGGGGGCAGGTACATGTCTTGGACCTGGGGGGTATAGAGTGAATATCGGGATTATGAATGGGATGTGTCATTATTGTATGTCCTTGAGTGAGTGAGGGTGAGGATGAGGGTGGGTCTATGTGATTGTATCTGTGTATGAATGTCTATTTGTCAGGCCGGGTCTTAGACTGTTCACTCTTCGATACAGCTGGGGCTGCTTGGTGTCGCGTCCCTAGTGCATGGCCCCCTAGTGGGGTGTACCCTTGCCTGTCTGCACGCTTGGGGCCCTCTGTGTCGGGGGTTGGGCGCTTGGGCGTGTGTCGGCTCAGCCTGGTGGCTTCCTGGTGGGGCTCGGGTCCTCTGGTCCTTTTGGGCCGGGGCCTGAGGGGTGGATGTCCCCGGTGCCCGGTCATTGGTGCCTAGGCCTGGGGCTACGTCGGTGCAGTGAGTTCCGGTGGGGACCTGTGAACATGTCGCTTTTGGCCCCGGGGGGTCATTGAGTGTAGTCGCTGGTGGGGATCTTCCAGTTCTCCCCTATGGTCAGATCTGGGATGTGGGTGAGTGGTTTGTCATGTTTGGGTAGCCCTGGGGGCTCTGCGATTGGGGTCCTTCTTGGGGTATTGGGCTCTGTTCTCCCTTATGTCTCCCTCGGGTCTTGGGGGACGGATCTCTGATGCTTCACGGTCGTTATTGAATGTTCTATTAGAGAAGCCTTATTCACTTATGCATGCTCACAACCATACACAAATGGATGCGGGGATGTATATATGTAGATATGTAGATGGGTATGTGACTGCATATGAATGTATATGTATGTACTGTATATATATTTGTAGGTA
>JBBPBX010034796.1:0-16657 GCA_038048925.1 Garcialebias charrua
ACAATCTCAGTCGTTTCTTCAAAAGTCTTAAATCCAGGATGGGCCTCAAGCCTCCCCCTTCTTTGGGACCACAAAGTATTTGCTGTAGTGGCCTTTGTTTACCTCCTAAGGAGGAACAGCTCTGACTGCTCCTTTTTGAAGCAGCGAGCATATTGCTTCTCTTAGGATGGAGGCGCTAGTTGAGCTCATTGTTGACGTAATCACCCCCGAGAAGGGGGGTGGACGTCTGAAAAATTGTAGTCTGTACCCGTGAACTACGGTACCCATAACCCATTGCGATGGGCTGCACGCTGCCCAGGCTTTCGCGTGAGCGACGAGCCTGGAGGGCATGTTCACTCGAGACTTCATTTGAGTCAGGAGGAGGTGGGTGTGTGTGAGTGGCCCCCTCCTCTCTGCTCGGATGTGGGCTTGTTTGGCCCTCCGGTGGGGGCGAGGGGTCTGACTGTGACAGATCGCCCCCTGCCCTGCGTGTGGGCTCATTGTGCCCTTTGACAGGTAGAGTTTTATCAGAGGGCGGTTGGCCGACTGTGTGAGACGGCTCCCCGCACTCTTTATTGACTGTTTGCATTAAAAATGGTGAGGTTTTCCCTTTAATGCTGAGTCGTGACACAGAACATTTTGAGCAGTTTGAGACTTTATTGTTGTTCTTCTTCTTTGATGACAATATCTGCAAAGATATGACAACATTGTACGTGGATGGATCTTCATTCCTCCGCGACAAAATCTGTAGGGCCGGTGTTGGAGGAGTTCTCCTCCAAGACCAAGAACAGATAACTTTCAGCTACAAATTAGGATCTCAGACTTCTCAGTACGCTGAGATTGCAGGAATCCTAATAGCTCTCCAGATGGTAGTAGAACGCTCCATCAAGACGCTAGTCATCTGCACTGACTCTAACTATGCTCGTTTGAGTTTCGCTTGTCACTTTTATCAGAGGGCGGTTGGCCGACTGTGTGAGACGGCTCCCCGCACTCTTTATTGACTGTTTGCATTAAAAATGGTGAGGTTTTCCCTTTAATGCTGAGTCGTGACACAGAACATTTTGAGCAGTTTGAGACTTTATTGTTGTTCTTCTTCTTTGATGACAATATCTGCAAAGATATGACAACATTGTACGTGGATGGATCTTCATTCCTCCGCGACAAAATCTGTAGGGCCGGTGTTGGAGGAGTTCTCCTCCAAGACCAAGAACAGATAACTTTCAGCTACAAATTAGGATCTCAGACTTCTCAGTACGCTGAGATTGCAGGAATCCTAATAGCTCTCCAGATGGTAGTAGAACGCTCCATCAAGACGCTAGTCATCTGCACTGACTCTAACTATGAGTTTCGCTTGTCACCTCGCTGTGTGGAAACAGAACGGTTTCCTAACAAGCGACAGAAAAGTGGTCAAACACAAAGAGCTTTTCATAGCGTGTGATCACTTGGTGACATCACACGACTTACAGATCTACTGGAAGAAAGTTCCAGGACATTCTAGAGTCCCAGGCGATGACAAGCACTACAATGACATTGCAGATTCCTTAGCCAAAGAAGGAGCCGACGAAGGTCCTCTATGGTCCTTCGACCCCTCCTGGTTAATCAAGACTCTGTCAATACAACCTACAGTCAGGGTAATGGCAGTCACACGTGCACAGGCCGCAGCCAGACCTGCTGACAACGCAGTCTCTGTACGACCTGCACTGACTGACCCAGACATCATCCAACTACAGAAGTCGGATCCTGCTATCAACTCCATGATACTGTACCTGACTGATCCAGACAAAAACATTCCGTCTAAAGACGAACTGGATTCCGATCCAGACCTTAAAGTCCTTTATCAGTTGCGCAAACAGCTAAAACTAATCAAAGGCATCCTAACTTTCACTCATGGACCAACTGTCACAGTCTGGTGCGGTGTTGGATGAACCCAGAGATGCAGACAGGCAGAACACTCGGAGGCACGAGTTGAAAATTAATAAATCATTTAATGTGTTGTGAACACAAACTCATAACTAAGACAGGGCAGTACTCACGACTCTAGAGTTAGGATGTGGCACAAGCATGGACACGACACACCAGGTAGATCGACGAATGACCCCACACTCAAACCCACACCCACATAAACTAATATATGCACTGTCATTACCAAAAACCCAAAACACCTGAGAATGCAGCAGTCCAGTAATTACCCAAAACCCAAAACACCTGAGGAATGGCCCACAATCCTGACAGTACCCCCACCCCACAGACGCCCCACGGCGTCCCAAAGAAACCCCCCAAAAGAACAAGGGTGGGCGGAGGGAGGCAACAGGCACCACAAGCCAGTTCAGGAGGACGTCCAGGAGACCGCCCATCGCGCTGCGTCACGTCGGGCAGGCAACAGGGAGGCCGTCCATCCAGCAGCGCCACCTCCGGAGGACGTCCAGGAGGCCGCCCATCACCACCTGCCAGGTCCGGAGGACGTCCAGGAGACCGGCCATCACCGGCAGGCACCGCGACCCCAAGGACGGCAACGGCAGGAACCAAGACGTCGACGGCCAGGACACGTTCAGAGTAGGCCGGCAAACGTCCCCCGTCGTCCGGAACACCGCCTTCGTTGGTCGAAACATCATCAGCCTGAACACCATCATCGTCGGCCGGAACACCATCATCGTCGGCCGGAACACCACCATCGTCGGCCGGAACACCACCATCGTCGGCCGGAACACCATCATCGTCGGCCGGAAAATACATCATCGTCGGCCGGAACATCGTCGGCCGGAAACCCATCATCGTCGGCCGGAACACCGCCATAGTCGGTCGGAACCAAGACCCCGACAGCAGGGACTTGGTTGGCCGGTCCCGAGTCGTCGATGGCAGAACCACGATCGTCGTTGACCACCGAGACGACCCCAGGCGTAGAGACGTCAAGCGGCGAGACGTCTTCATGACCCTCGTCGTCGTCAGGACCCTCATCGTCGAGACCCTCTTTGTGAGGACCCACGTCGTCGTCGAGCGGCGAGATATCTGCTTTGTTGAGACCCTCGTCATCGGGACCCACGTCGTGGGGACCCTCATCGTGGAGACCCTCATCGACGTCGAGCGGCGAGATCCCTTCAGGGTCCTCTGGGGTGACTGCAGTAACAGCAGTCTCAGAAGACCATGGTCCCACTACAGGTTCTGGACAACCTGCAGACTCTGGAACGCCTGAAGCAGGTCTTCGTCTAGGCGCTGGCACTGGTCTCTGTCTGGGCGCTGGCACGGGAACCAGTCTGGACGCTGGTGTAGACGGCGCTGGCACTGGTCTCTGTCTGGGCGCTGGCACGGGAACCAGTCTGGGCGCTGGCACGGGAACCAGTCTGGGCGCTGGCACGGGAACCAGTCTGGGCGCTGGTGTAGACAGGGCAGCGCCCTCTGCTGGTGTAGACAGGGCAGCGCCCTCTGCTGGTGTAGACAGGGCAGCGCCCTCTGCTGGTGTAGACAGGGCAGCGCCCTCTGCTGGTGTAGACAGGGCAGCGCCCTCTGCTGGTGTAGACAGGGCAGCGCCCTCTGCTGGTGTAGACAGGGCAGCGCCCTCTGCTGGTGTAGACAGGGCAGCAAACAACAGCATGGACTCATCCCTCAAAGTCTTAACCCAAGTCAGTATTTGTGTGCGACCTGGATCTGGTAGCAAACAGGAATTGGCAATGATTAAATCTTCTGCAAGGGAAAAAGACCTGATTTTATGTTGTAGGTCCACACTACTGAGGGCAGCCTGAAGCAGTCTCTCAATCTGCTGGATAACGAGAGTGGCCTCCCGTATCTGTACAACAGCGACCCCTGGGGTTGATGAGTGCTCTGTGCGTTCGTCCTCAGAGTGGGAGCTCACACACTTCTCCTTCCGTGAAGGCTTTGCTGGAGGAGGCATCCTTGGGTCCCCAGCTGCGTGTCGTGCAGGATCCATCTCTGTGTGTCCTGCAGACGTGTGAACTGGGACCACATACCCCCCCTTCAGCGAACGTCTCCCCGGAGACGTCACAGGGCACGAGGCCGGGCACCCCTCCCCCAACGAAATCCCCCTCGGCGCTGTTGACAGCGTGGGAATTGGGGCAGTAGGCGGGGCGGGCAGAAACCCGGAAACGTTCAGCGTCTTCGTTCGCCGCTTCCTCCCGCGGCGACGCGGTGCCGGAGCTGGACTGGACCAGAACGCTTCGGGCTCCGAGTCGTCCTCAGAAACGGACCACAAAGCCAACGCAGGCGAAGGAGGGCAGAAAAAAACCATGTCGGAGCGGTCGCCCCCGCGTCTCCTCCGCGCTCGCTCCTCCAGTAAGAGAGGAGATGGCAGGATTTCCACTCCGGGTCCGCAACTCCAACCGGGTGCCGTCTGAAACCCGCTGACTCGAATGGCGGCTGCTTCCTTCTGAGCTGTAGCCGTCACATTCTGCTCACGAGTGACTTGGATCATCTGTCTGCGGGGGTTCCGGTCAGGTGGGGTCATTATGTCACGGTCTGGTGCGGTGTTGGATGAACCCAGAGATGCAGACAGGCAGAACACTCGGAGGCACGAGTTGAAAATTAATAAATCATTTAATGTGTTGTGAACACAAACTCATAACTAAGACAGGGCAGTACTCACGACTCTAGAGTTAGGATGTGGCACAAGCATGGACACGACACACCAGGTAGATCGACGAATGACCCCACACTCAAACCCACACCCACATAAACTAATATATGCACTGTCATTACCAAAAACCCAAAACACCTGAGAATGCAGCAGTCCAGTAATTACCCAAAACCCAAAACACCTGAGGAATGGCCCACAATCCTGACACCAACGTCCTCACCTGTGTTCGTGGTTCCCCATGACCAAAGGGGGGTGATGTTAGTTCATGCCCATGATCTCCCGTCCGCAGGACACAAAGGAGATAAAGCCACGCTGACGGCATTAAAACAAATTGCCTATTGGCCTGGAATGAAAAAGGATGTCAAGGACTACATTGAAGGGTGCGTGGTCTGTGGCCAGTTTCAGCCAACCAGACCACTTCACAGAGCACCACTGCAAAGCAGAGGCATTGCATTCCCATGGTCTGACCTCCAGATCGACTGGGTTGGACCACTCACTAAGAGCTCTAGAGGAAATAAATATTTTCTCACGGTAACCTGTGCATTCACCAAATGGGTAGAATGCCTACCAGCTCCTAACGACACAGCACAAACCACTGCTATGTTGTTAATGAATCATATATTCTCAAGGTTTGGACTTCCCCTTAGGGTGAACTCAGACCAAGGTACACACTTCACAGGTGAAGTGATGAAAGAACTGTGGAAGACGCTAGGCGTCAAGGCCAACTTTCATGTCGGCTACCACCCACAGGCTTCAGGCCAAGTAGAGAGAGCAAACAGAACTGTGGTGAGTATTTTGAAGAAATACGTGGCTGCAAACCACAAGGACTGGGACGTGAAACTCCCTCTGGTCCTCATGGCCATAAGAGCCACTCCACACACATCAACTGGCATCTCTCCCTTCGAGATGATGACCGGTCGACAAATGACTCTCCCTCTACACCTGTTGTACCAACCAGGCGACGCCGCCATGGCGACAGCCTACACTACACAACAATACATGAAAGATTTGAATGTACACCTCAGAAACACTTTTGCTTTCGCCCAGAAAAACCTGGAAAAATCCGCTGAAGGACGCAAGGCGTACTACGACCAGAAGGCCTCTCATAATGAACTCCAAGTGGGAGACAGAGTCTGGTACTATACGTTCGCTCCAGCAACCGGGAAAGGAGGGTCCGAGACCGGAACTCTCGCCCGCAAACTAATGCCCAGGTGGACTGGACCTCATCTGATAACAGACAAAGTGTCCTCAGTCGTCTACGAAATCAAAATCAGCAAAGGCCGCAAAGAGCCAATTGCTAAATGGGTACATCGAAATCAGATCAAACCTTACAAGGCGTTCAATGACTCCACAAAAGACAAAGATCTCACAAACTCACCGACTTCATGGGATAATAAGGTCGTCCAAACACAAGTTAGTAAATAAACTAATCAGGTTTAAACTACTGTATTTCCCACCCTATAAGTCGCATTGTCCAATTTGAACTTAGAAACGCTAAGCCTAAAACCCACAACAAAAAACTAATCTTAACAACCGTTTAAATCCACGAGATTTAATTTGACCTCGGTCATAAAGTTGAGACCTGTTTTCTTGTGTGTTGCACTTTGGAATCTGACGACAAGAGTGTGTCGAAGCAGTGAAACGTTGTTTCCTTGTTGTTTAGTCATTACTGTTGTCATTAGTTGAGATATTGTTTGGTTCTGAACACTCCCAGCCAAAAAGGTTTTGTATTAACATTGGTTAATGAATGATATGGATTTAACTATGCCAACATACAGTTCGTTTTGTTAAATCTCAATCGTCGAAGAGTCAATGTAGTTTAAAGCTACTCAAGGTACCATAAACTACACTGGTCTCACAATTTCTAAATTGAACCGATTCGATCGTTTCTATTCTAGATTATCTATTCATTTTGATGAGTCTCGCCATAGACTTCAAAATTTATTAGGAATACCAAATCCTACGTCGTTCGTCTAAAAGACAACAGACATTTAGATCAAACTATATTTCATTTTTCTATTTTAGTTTAACCTAAACTAAGTAATGAATGGAGGAATAGTTTGGAATTAGAGGCCTTCGTTACAGAAGCCCTCCAAAATTTTATAGGTACAGATCCCTATATCTAATTTTACAGAATTGATCCACCCCTTAATTGGTAATTGTAGCTGATCTAAACCATGATAGCTTACATACCAGGTGCATATAGGTAAGGCTTAATCTAAAATCCCAATCATAAGCCCACCTAAAAAACCACATAATTGCATGACACATAGAACCAGAGTGGCACTGACTGGAAACCAACCAGCAGGGCCGGATTAACAACCCCAGGGGCCCCTGGGCACCGAAGCTCACAGGGCCCCCTCCCTAACCTAACACCCATTTTACTATATATATATATATATATATATATATATATATATATATATATATATACTACTGTATTGACTACTACTATATACTACTGTATTGACTGTATTGTATATATAATACTACTGTATTGACATCATTCAGCAGCAAATCACATCCATCCATCCTTCATCAGCAAATGATGTCAAACATGAACACTTATGAAAGAGCAGCAGCTACTGCATTGACATCAATCAGCAGCAAACCAGTAGCAAATCACATCCATCAGAAACATGTTGCAACCATAGTGACACCAGTGCCTTGGTGTGCAGTCCATGTCCACGTGCATGAAAAACAAGTCCATGAGCTCTAAGAAAGCTCGAAGCAGCAGAAAAAAAAAGAATTCCCTTACTTTGATTGAAGTGTAGGTAGACAGTCTGTATGATGTTTTTCTCAAGTTCAAACCTGGATCACATGGAACTGCTTAGCCATTGCTCAACCATGAATGATGGGAGCATTTGAGGCCAGGTGTGAGTTCAGGTGTTCTGTTGGGGAGGTCAGCTGCCTGAAGAACTTGCATCCACTTCTCTGCTGTTCCCTGGGACTGCCACCTTTCTTTCTCCTGAGGTGAGGTGGTGAGGTGGTCTATCAGGCTGTTTGCAGTCACACATTCCTCATACAGCTCATCCATAGACATGTTTAGCCTGCCAAAAGGTGTTAAAGTTCATTAGTGACACATAGCCTAGGTTATGTAGTGATAAATAAATGGAAAAGCGTGTATTGTTTATATTTATAAATTTAGCATTGTATGTAAACTACATTTTGAAATGTATTTATTAATTACCTATATGAACTGTGATTTTTTTAAAAGATGGACAAGGTTGTATGTTTGCATAGTGTAAAGTAAATTCACAATTATGTATTTATTTGTACGTGTCAATTGTACACTTTTGTTTATAACTATCAATAATTAAACATGGTTCACCACTACACTGGAAATTATTGAATAATTTGAACTTCTGTTTGAATTTAATGCTATGAACTTTTTCCTTTTTGTTACATTTACTATGAATTTCTCACAGGGCAGATTAGAGCCAACATGGAGGACTCACCAACATATATTATTATTATTATTATACATATAATATTGTCCAGTGTGTGATGCTGCAGTCATGTTACTGAGCTCCCACTGATGGGCTAACCTGGTTCCACCACCTGCAGCAGGATCCTCAGACAGAACAGCTGGTGGGATGTCCTGGTATCTGCAGCCCTCTCTCCATTTGTTTCTTCATGGACAGGGAAGCTGTGACATTATGTTGTGCCTCTTCCTCAGCAAAAAGTTCCTCCAGTGGAGACTTTCTGGACAGACTGAGTCAGAGTCAGAGTCAGAGTCAGAGAGAATTTATTGTCATTTGCACCGCATGTAGTACATGTGTTGAAAACGAGATTATGTACACAGGGTCCCAGTTACATCCAACAACAAATGCAAGAGAAAAACAATAATAACATCTAGGATTAACTAAGAGAGACATCAGCTAGTAATACACTAAGCCCTAATGTAGTAGAAAAACATCATTATAAACAGCAGCACGAACATGAGCAGATGGTCACAGATGAACGCAGATAGTCACAGATGAACGCAGCAACAAGAAACAGATCAGTATCAGCATGATGTGACATTTTGCAGTGTTTATTCTTATTATTTATTTATTCATGAGTCTGACAGCCTCAGGGTAGAAGCTGTTCCTCAGTCTAGTGGTTCTACATTTGATGCTCCTCAACCTCCGTCCCGAGGGGAGTGGTGCAAAGAGTGAGTGTGCTGGGTGAGTGAGGTCTTTCATGATGCAGGTGGCTCTTTTTCTGCATCTGGAGGTGTAGATGTCTGTGATGGTGGGGAGACTGACTCCCACAGACTTCTGTGCAGCCTTCACCACTCTTTGTAGAGCTTTCCTCTCTGCAACTGTGCAGCCTCCATGCAGGAAGTTCCTAAACAAACAACAGGTTTATCAGTATTATCAGTAAAAAGAGATTATTAAATCATTTTTAAGACTGAGAAAGTATACAATTATTAGCTCTGTTGTTATTGCCTAACTAACCTATTCAATAATTCTTCAAACTGTGACATTCACTCATAATGGAATGAAAGAGAACATAAACAGAAATTATATAATACTGAAAACTAGAGACATTAAGACATTTTAAAAGACACAGAGAACTTTAAATGGATTAAGAATGTTAATAAGTGTTGGATTTGAGTGCAATGTAAGTGCAATCCATGGCAGGAGTTGAATCCACATCTGAAAAGAGATGCAACCTTTTCACAACATATGCTGTTGTAACTGTTCTGTGTCTCTCTTCATTCAGTTGTATTTACCTTGGACAGTCACTCACTGGTGAACACTGAAGCCATTTCAGGTCGTTTGTCTAAGAAAAAAAAACGAGCTAACGTTAGCATCGTGTTTGTATTGAGCTGACTTACCGCTTTAAGCGGAGTATAACTTGTTAGCTGCCTTAATGTTGGTATGAGATGTAGTTTATAGTTTATTTATTTACCTGATGGAGCCGAAGAGGTGGCGATTAGCGAAAAGTTCGGCGGAGCGTTTTGCAGACGGACCACTCTGTACTTCCGGTCGGATACGAAGCGAAAATAATCCGGTGGAGCGCGTCAAAGACGGGACACTATTTTACTTCTCCACCCTCCTTTGCATGATAGAAAATTATTGCAAGTGCTGCACTGACCTGACTGGTCATTTTTTATTAATTAGTACGCTTTCGATCGCAGATGCACACTTCCGGTGGATTCTTCTTCGTTGGTTTTTGGTGGTGGCTACTTCCGGTCGGCTAACTAGCATCGAAAATAGGAATCGCAAATTAATATTTTGAACGATTCCGGGAAAACCGGACAGTTAGTCCCGGTTCCGAACGATTCTCGATGCCCAACCCTATTTAAAATCTAAGGATATTTTATTTTCTTTCTTCCCCAAAACTGCAGTGGGCTCCCTGCGGTGGGCCCCATGGTGGGCGTGGGCCCCTGGGCCTAGGCCCAGTTGGCCCTGCTGATAATCCGGCCTTGCCAACCAGCCAACAACCTTCGATGTGGGGACCTGCAGCTCCAACGCTTGGTCTTCAACCTTCATCCAAGGGTCGCCTCCTCTGCGTCAATCGAGGGATCCCCTCTACATGCTGATTATGAAAACAATTGTTGCTGATCAATCAACAAAACTAATCGTTGTGGAATTACCGCTGTGGATTATAAGACTTTGTTTTCCAAAGGATCACAGACTTTGTTTTCCAAGAGTTAACAGACTCAGTTTTCCAAGGGATTAAAAGCTTTTCGCAATGGGATTACCTCCGAACAGTATGGAAGTTCCAAAAAACTTTATGGGATTATAATTTTGATTTTTCTTTTCCACTTGCTGGATTACTTCAAGATCAGAGACAGTTCAATGTTCCTTTCGTGTTGGACCCCATCCCCAAGGACTGGCGATGGCTTCCAAAAGGGGGGAGATGTAGTGGGCATGACCGTGTCCACTTTGATACACCTGTGTACTTTTGAACTGTTCCAGAGATGACCTTTACTGACCTCTCAGTAAAGCAAGACATTTTACTACAAATTATTCCATTAGTTGTAATCTATAACATAGTCACCAAAAGAGACTATTTCTGTCTTTGATTTTAGGCTGATGGGATCAAAAGAATAACTTTTGTCATTTTCATGAGGTGTGCTTTTAAGCTGTGTTATTCTTTTAATATGGAGTATTACTGTGTTCACTGCTGTGTTAAAGTTGAAGTCTCGGGTCACATAGACCCGACGGTTTTGTTTAGAAAGTCAGAAGACAGTTAATCCGTTGTTTTTCATGAGTAGGGCTCCAGCTTTCTCTGTCTCTTTCTAAACATTTTCCTCTGCTGCTGGCTGTAACCTTGGGTCGTGATAACAAGTGAACGGCTCAACTGTTTTTCTTTTGAACCAATGGAAAAGAGACAAGTTTCTCTCATCTCATGATCTTCTTTTTAAGTTCTAAGTTTTGCTGAAACGCTTCAGAGTTTGCTGAGGACCTCAATGCCCTGATGAGGTTCCCCAAAGAGCTGAATGACCACCAGTCACGCGCTAAGGACTCGTCATCCAGCTGGGACTGATAACATGCTGTTATGAGTCCACTTCGAACGAGCGTAAGCTCAAAACTTTGTTTATTCCTTCATGGAATAGTTATCTTGAAGTCAGAGGCCTGAAGCTGACGCATTTTCTGATGGTCGATGCGGAACCCAGGAGACGTTGAAAACGTAAACGAATAACCTGCTCAGAGGTGCTGGTTCCCACAAGGACCCGTGCATCTGAAAAGCTACAAGGTCTTCTCTCTTACCGGGCTGTCGTCAAAAGGTAAAGAGCTGTTTACAAACGTACCTGGATTTTAGCAGAAGTCGGATGAGAAGTGTCACTTTGGTAACATGCTCAAGACAATTTCCCTTAAACCATCTCTCCATCTTTCCTCCTCTCCTTTCCCTCAATTCTAAGCTGGAAACTATTTAAGCTAAAGAGCCCTCAGACTAAATATGTTTAACATCCAGTATTTATGTCTGTTGTTGTAATTCAAGTGTGCTGACGTATTAAATTGAAAGAAAGTGAAATCATGTCAATCAAGTGTAATGGTGTTAATTTAGTGATTTATCTTAAATAAATGGTAGTGTCTTTGGCATACCAACTAAGTTAACGTCTCTGTCACTTAATGGCTTTGTTTATTTATCCATCATAAAGATCACAGAAATATTGGGTAAACTGAAAAAGAAAAGAATCCGTGAAATTACTATTCAATCTGAATAAGTAGATTAATTAAGGATAAAGAGGTCAGCTTAATACTGACCCCTGTTAAAATCCTTTAGTTACATCTGGGTGGCACTATATGTGTTTAAAGACACAATATATGGTCTCCCTCATGTTTCCTTCATCTGAACCAGTTAATCGTTTTTTTTTTAACACAGATATTGGCGGTAAAAGTTCGGCCTTTCTTTTTCCCGAGGAGTGAAAGTGCCTGTGATGGTGCAGGAACAGCTCTGGATCAGGCTGACTTCGGCTTTCTCTCTCGCACCGCTGACAAAGTTCTGGGGTGACCTGTCTGGCGTGGGACGAACCTCTGCTTCGACCAAGCCTGGCCTGTCTGAGGAGTGCGTCCATGTTGCTCTGAGGTGGGTTTTGGCTGTTGTTCAACCTCGAGTGTCAGCCTCTTTTGAGCTAGGCGTTGTGTGAGAGAGTGGTGGCGCTGTGGCTGGAAGTCTCTTTGGCTACTCGAGTCTCTGGCTTGCGAGAAATGTTTTCTGGGCATGTCTTCACGCAGGGCCTCCTCCTGTTTTCTCCTCTAATCACATCTGCTCTGGATCCTTTCCAGGGCCCCGCCGAACAGGCCTGATGGCTCTATGGAGTGGTGGAGGAATGAGGAACGCTGGCTCTCAGGGAGATCTGTCAAAGTTAGCCATAAATGACGTTGTACAATCACAGTTTCAGCTATACACTTCCCTTGGGCGATGGCTGCTGTTCGGAGGATGAAGTCTGCTGCTCTGCGTGCTTCATCCAGTATTTCAGCTGTCTTTTTCTTTGACGTGGTCTGCTACAGCTCCTGTAGCTTCTCGGCCTGATTTTTTCATTCATTCATTCATTCAACCTTTATTTATACAGGCTATCCTCGTTGAGCCACGGGGACTCATTTTACAAGAGGGACCTTTTTCACTCACACCCAGGGTCAATATAGAGTTACCAATCAGCCTAATATGCATGTTTTTGGACTGTGGGAGGAAACCGGAGCACCCGGAGAAAACCCACGCATACACGGAGAGAACATGCAAACTCCATCCAGAAAGGCCCCCGGACCGGGATTTGAACCGGGGACCTGCTCGCTGAGAGGCAGCAGCTCTACCAGTTGTGCCACCGTGCTGCCCTGATAGGCCTGCAGCATGGAGGTGGTGTTGAAGGCACGAGCTGCGAGGCCTTGAGCGCGGTAGCTCTTTTCAAGTTGAAGAGCTGAAATGCGGCACAGCTTGCTGGGTAGCATGGGCTTCGAGCTCAACGTCTTTGGGGCCAAGTGTACGGCCAAAGTCTCTTCCATCTGCGGGATGTGGGCCAGGCCCGCTGACTCCATGCCCTCGATGTCGAGGAACTGGGAGAGTGGCAGTGTCAAGGGTGCTCTCTGCTCTGTCCATGAGCGTGTTAGCTCTGTTAGAAAGTCGGGAAAGACAGGCATCCTGTGTCTCACAGCGGCCTGTTGCTTAGCAAAAAAGTAGTTCCCCGCCAACCTCGTTAACTGTTGTCGAGTTGGGGGTTCTGGCCAAGTTACCTTCAGCACCTCTGCAGCTCTGCGGCACAGCTCAAACAAGGCGGGAGTGGACCCATCAGACTCCGCCTGTGTTGCCGCGGTTCCCTGGGAGAAGTCTTCTGCCTCTCCCTCCTCCTCATTGTCTGCCTCATCATCCGTTATCTCACCGGAGGCTGTCAGCAACAGCTCGTCAGCTTGCATCATGTCTCTCGTGTCAAAGTCATTCCTTGTGTCCCCGTCGGGGTTCTGAAGTTCCATTCTGTCGCCCCAGCTTAGTGCTCTGCTGTCCTCCATCTTGTCCGCCTCCAGCTCAGCTGTAGGCGTGAGAGTCTCTGAGAGGAGCGGGTCCCTTGCCACGGTGTAACTGCCCATGGCCTTGGCCGCAAAGTCCACACGTCTCCGTCGAATTGTCTTGCGCAGCTGGCTGCAGTGAGAACACGACTCAGGGGATTCCAAAGCTGTCTTGGCGTGGACCATTCCCATGCATATCGGGCAGGCGTCGTGTGTGTCCGACGATGAAATGAAGTAGCCACATTCGCTGGGGCAAGGCCGAGAACCAGGGCTCGCTGGTCTACTGCCGGCCTTGTTGGAGTTCTTCGATTTCCTTTTGCCTTTCTCAGGAGCCATGTTCGAGAAAAGGCGTCTAGTGGAAGCCAGTTAGCGAAAGCTAAACAGGGTTCGTCGAGTGGAAGCCAGTTAGCGCAAGCTAAACAAGGTTCGGAGAATTCTTCTCGCTGTGCTGTTCGTGTGGGCAAACTGTAAGCTCCGTTAGCTAACAGGTAGGCGCGTGGTGCAGTTAGCGTCCCCCTAAACTGGGTGACGAAACAGCAGAGATGGACGTCTAGCCGATGCTACAAACATCGTTGACACTTAGTTAGCGTTCGCTAAACAAAGTGCTCGCAGGGAAGTTTTCAGTGGCGCCCTCGGTAGGAAGCGCGCTCACCTCCTGGTCGGGTGGTTCAGTCACTTGAGACGGTGTCCTGCGAAGTTCAGGTGTGAAGTGAGGTGAAGGGCAAAAAGAGAGAACGAACGTGATGCGTCACCATCTCTTATACCAGGGGTGCGGGGCCCCCTGGTGACCTTGACGCTCACTTGCCTTAAAAGACTTGATTGTATTACTTCAGGTGAACCGCGCGGGGGCGCAATTCCCATATGTCATATGTTGCACCGCAGTGAACTGACTGATAAGGGAACTGATTTAATACATTTAACACACTGTTACATACATCAACATAGGAACATCTGACTGTTCCTTGAGGTGTCTATTACACGAACATTAACAAGAGTTAGCATCTTGTCACAGTGGGCTTATTTCCAGTGGATTTAATCACCAAGAGGACACCTCAGACTTTATAGAGTATTTTCTAAATCCGTTTCAATTGTTGGTTGAAAAAAGATTTTCTAATAAAGCTGATTCTGTACCGTTGTGCTAATTTATTCATGCCAAAACAGAGCCGAGTTAGTGCTGTACTAGTGTGTGCTTACATCATGCAATGTGTATGCGAACAATAAGACAAATTTAACATTATCCATCCATCCATCCATGAGAGTTGGAGTGGAGCTAAATAGTAGTAGTTAGAAGACTATTTTTCATTTTAAAATATCACCCCCACTGGCCAGTAAAGCCATTTCCAACAAACTTGCATTGGTCCACGTGCCACCAGTTGACAGTACACAGTTTTAGCAGGTTTTGTGGCTCCAGACATCATAATTAGTACCGGGGTACGGTAAGCAAATTGGCAAAGTTCTTTTTATCGCAAAGGTTGCAGACCACTTAACTAAACCAAAACCTTTGTGGTTCTTTAAAGAAACTCAAGAGAAAAAAAATGGGAAACATAAAGTTGGAAAAAGTGGAAACCTGCTTCTGTCGCCATCTACTTCTGATCACAGAGATAATTCAATCGTTGTCTTGTTTCTGTCCAGACTGAAACATGCTGTTGTTTAATGCGTGCATGTTTGTGTGTGTGTGCTTGATAGAGAGTGGGTTTAATTGTGTTTTCATTGTTTAGATGTCAACAGCTCATGGTGTGCTACTTGTTTGCATATTGTTAATTTCCCCCTCTCAGTATGTCTGGCTGCGAATCTCTGCGTGTTTCTGTTATTTGCGTCACCGGCTGTATATGTGTGTGTGTGTTTGTGTGTGTGTCCAGCCAAACCTAGAGGTGCCTACACAGTGATGCTCGGTTTGACAGGCCAGCGGACACGCTAGCATTTAGTCCCATGAGCATAGCTGTGTGCATGTGTGAGAGGGAGTGCGTGTGGGTGTGTGAGGTGTGAGTGACAATGTGTGACACAGTAGCATTTGTCTCCGAAATGCCAGAACAGAGAACTGACACTAAAGGGCAGAGCAACAGCAGGGGGAAAAAAAAGTTTGCAGTAAAAGGAACCAATACAAGGAAAGGGGCACCTGGAGACAAACATGTTTTCTGTTTTCTTTTTGAATTTGTGTGGTATTTTTTATTTATTAATTTGATCCTTTAAAAATCCAGAGAAACCTGCTTTCTGCTAATGTATGTAAAGTGAAACAACATTTGGCTGTCTAGGACACAATGGCACACGTTTTTCATATCATAATACGTTAAAAATTCAGCACATTTCCTTTTTTCTAATTGGTTTGTTTGCTTGTGACTGTTTTCTTATTCCTGAGCTAAAAAAAATCCCCAAAGACATAATGGTGGCACTGGTAATAAACACACGTGTGATCTTTACAGCATATTCACATGGTGTAAGAAAATATCCCACGATCACCTCTTTACGTGTCTGATGTTTTAACACTTACAGCACAGCTCACATACACGTTTCAATATTGTAATTAAAATATCAATTACCCATCAATAACTTTCCTGAATCTCATGTGAGATATGGTACTGGTGTTGTAGTCACTGCTGCTGGTGTGAATACGTTAATGTAGTTGTTCATGTTTTCTCTGTCCTTGTAGGCAAACTGTTGGTGTGCACACATGTTCATCTTCAGTGTTTAGCTACACCAGAAGGTTCTCTTTAGGGGTACAGTAGACCCTCGCTACTTCGCTGTTCAACTTTCATGGACTCACGCTTTTGCGGTTTTTCAAAGTAAGATTGGACATGACACACAATTGGCTGATTGATGGATGGGCTGCATGAATGGTATGGATTGTTTATTTAAAATAAATTATTTTTTTAAATGTTATAGCACCTGCTGCACTTGTGTGCAGCCCACAGGTGCACGGAAAAGTGGGCTTGGCCAAGAGTGGCACGTGGCAGAGAGTGAAGATCATGACACGAAAATCATGACACGAAGATCATGACATGCTGAGCTCTTTTAGAGCATTTAGAGTTTAGAAACGTTTAGAATATTGCAAGAGAGTGGGAAGGGTTTGGACAGAGGATGCAGAGGACAGAGTGAGGTGGAGGATGACTCGCTGTGGCGACCCCTGAAAAGGGAAAAGCCGAAAGAAGAAGAAGAT
>JBBPBX010034796.1:17006-32406 GCA_038048925.1 Garcialebias charrua
TATACACTAAAATAAATGACTACTGTAGGAGTTATGGTTTTTGTCCCCTGGTTTAGTGTTTGTCTTGCATTCTTTCCATCCTTTGTTTGTCTTTATACAGTTTGTGTTTCCTTAAGTATCTGGCTCCATCTTGTGTCATGTTTATGTCTTGCCTCCTCAGTCTCTGTCTTTGGCATCTGTGATTACTGACAGGTGTCTTCAATTTGTCTAGTAGGTGTTTGCCTGTATTTAAGCCTGTGTGTCTATCTCAATCCTTGTCCTGGCATTGTCTTCTGTTAACTGGTGATGACCTGTCTGTTATGTTTGTTTTGCTGTGTTGTCAGCTCTTTTGTTTTTTTTGTAAATACATTATTCCTTCTATGTTTATCTTGAATCCTTGCTTGCCTGAACCACTGGGTTCACCAGCCTACTACAGTACTATTACTACTACTACTACTACTAATGCAATGAAATGCTGAATAGTTAGCTTTCCATTCAAAATGCAAAATCTGGACAAACTTTGGATTTTTAAACAGGACTTGGATGCAGTTTGTGCGTCATTGTGCTCCTTGACCAATAAATGATCTAAATACATGGTATTTTCACAAAACAGTCACAATGCACAAAAAGCATCAACAAAAGTTTTCTACCTGTTTGGATGTTGATGTTTTAGGCATGTTGCTGGTGTAATAGTAAAGTGTTACTTGTGATGCCTTCATGTAATAATGTAGCATTCAGATACACTCTAATGTCAACAATGAAGATGCAATCTGATTACCGTATTCGTCGGAGGAAAATACGCTCCGGTGTTTAATACGCTTTGTCAAATTAATAACAATAAAAAAGAAAAAAATTACACAATACGTCTCGGTGTTTAATACGCGTCATCGCCACGCGACGCGTCAGCTTTGTCCTGATCAAGATGGCGGCGACAGAAGCAAGCCAGTGCGAAGAACTTCACAAGGAAACACGGTAAAAACAATTATTTTTTTGCGAGAAAAAATATATTTCTTAGCTGACTTTATAGAAGACGTGCTCCTGAGTTTAACGAAATGTTCAAATCAGCTGGATTTTTTTTTAAAAGTTCGCCGATTTTTATGCAGGCGCCAGGCGGGTCAAACCGGACGCTTTCTTTCTTTAAATTTAGCTAAATAAACGCTTAAAAAATATATTTCTTACCTCACTATAGCAGACGGGCTCCTGAGCTGAACCAAATGTGAAATCAGCTGGATTTAAAAATCCGCGGTGTGGTTTATGAGTGGTATCTTGCAAACAAAAACAGCTACCGGTACATCCACAGCAGGGAGCGGGCAGCGACAGAGTCATCAGTCCGACCAAAGGAGGCTTTTTTCGGACACATGCAAGTAGAAACTTCTGGAAGTGGCCCCTCTTCCTCTTCGCTCTCTGAGTCCTCTGCTGGCTGCTGCCTACAGCGCCCGTATAGCGGCCGAAACTGGTACTGCACCATTTTTGCCAAAAATGAAAAACGAAGAATCAGAGCGAAAAATGGGTCTAAAAATATGGGAAAAAAATCCATAAATAATACTCTTCGGTGTTTAATACGCTGGACATTCAAATGAGCAAAAATACAGCGTATAATACACCGGTTTTTACGGTATATCATTTTACTTTCAGTTTTACAGTCCAGGAACTTGCTGAATGTGAAATGCTTTACCCCTTTTTATACATCATATACCTGTACAACATCTGCTTATTAGTGTATTTGTGTGTGTGTGTGTGTGTGTGTGTGTGTTTTTTGCAGTTACTAATAACCTCAACATAAATGCCAACCCAACACTAAATATAAAAACCACCAGGGACCATCCATTGGAACACATAACCTGACAAAGTCCACCCATTTCTGTCCCAAGATTTCCCTGCAGGTCTCTGTCATTCAAGGATAACATGTAATTTCAATAATTCATGTTGAAATTTAACCATGACCCACAGAACATACAGTTTATGTAAAATGTCTTCATGTAATAAACCAAAATACAAATTTAATATTGAAAATGATCAATGTAAACCTAAACAATCTTTTTTTTTCTTCTTTTGGCTGCTCCCTTCTTTAGGGGTTGCCACAGCAAAATAACTCGCACGAAGACTTGGCGATTTGTTTTTCAGATTCAGATTCAGATTCAGTTTATTATTGCCATTGTCAATGAACAGGATTCACAGACTAGGAATTTGCTTCGGCATAACCATCCATCCATCCATCCATTTTCTTCCGCTTATCCGGGGTCGGGTCGCGGGGGTAGCAGCCTAAGTAGGGAGGCCCAGACTTCCCTCTCCCCAGCCACTTGGAGCAGCTCCTCTGGGGGAATCCCAAGGCGTTCCCAGGCCAGCCGAGAAACATAGTCCCTCCAGCGTATCCTGGGTCTTCCTCTGGGTCTCCTCCCGGTGGGACATGCCCGGAACACCTCACCAGGGAGGCGTCCAGGAGGCATCCTAACCAGATGCCCGAGCCACCTCAACTGGCTCCTCTCGATGTGGAGAAGCAGCGGCTCTACTCCGAGTCCCTCCCGGATGACTGAGCTTCTCACCCTATCTCTAAGGGAGAGTCCAGCCACCCTGCGGAGAAAACTCATTTCAGCCGCTTGTATCCGAGATCTTGTTCTTTCGGTCATAACCCAAAGCTCATGACCATAGATGAGGGTGGGAACGTAGATCGATCGGTAAATTGAGAGCTTTGCCTTTTGACTCAGCTCTCTCTTCACCACGACAGACCGGTACAGCGCCCGCTTCACTGCGGACGCTGCACCTATCCGCCTATCGATCTCACGCTCCAGTTTTCCCTCATTCGTGAACAAGATCCCGAGATACTTAAACTCCTCCACTTGGGGCAGGACCTCCTCCCCGACCCGGAGAGGGCACGCTACCCTTTTCCGGCTCAAGACCATGGCCTCGGATTTGGAGGAACTGATCCTCATCCCGGCCGCATCGCATTCAGCTGCAAACCGCTCCAGTGAAAGCTGTAGATCACGAGCTGATGAAGCCAATAGGACCACATCATCTGCAAAAAACAGAGAAGCGATTCTAAGGCCACCAAAACGGATCCTCTCAACACCTTGGCTGCGCCTAGAAATTCTGTCCATAAAAGTTATAAACAGAATCGGTGACAAAGGGCAACCTTGGCGGAGTCCAACTCTCACCGGAAACGAGCCTGACTTACTGCCGGCAATGCGGACCAAGCTCTGACACCGGTCGTACAGGGACCTAACAGCCCATATCAATGGGCCTGGTACCCCATACTCCCGGAGTACCCGCCACAGAACCCCCCGAGGGACGCGGTCGAATGCCTTTTCCAAGTCTACAAAGCACATGTAAACTGGTTGGGCAAACTCCCACGCACCCTCCAGGACCCTGTTGAGGGTGTAGAGCTGGTCTAGTGTTCCACGACCAGGACGAAAACCACACTGCTCCTCCTGAATCCGAGGTTCGACTATCCGACGGACCCTCCTCTCCAGAACCCCTGAATAGACCTTACCAGGGAGGCTTAAGAGTGTGATCCCTCTATAGTTGGAACACACCCTACGGTCCCCCTTTTTGAATAGGGGAACCACCACCCCAGTCTGCCAATCCAAGGGAACTGCCCCCGATGTCCACGCGATATTGCAGAGTCGCGTAAGCCAACACAACCCCACAACATCCAGAGCCCTAAGGAACTCAGGACGAATCTCATCCACCCCCGGAGCCTTGCCACCGCGGAGCTTTTTAACCACCTCGGCGACCTCCGCACCAGAGATTGGAGAGCCCGATCCAAAGTCCCCAGGCTCCGCTTCCTCAGTGGAAGACGTGCCAGTAGGATTGAGGAGGTCTTCGAAGTATTCCGCCCACCGACTCACAACATCCCGAGTTGAGGTCAACAGCACGCCATCCCCACCATAAATGGTGTTGGTCGCGTACCGCTTTCCCCCCCTGAGACGCCGGATGGTGGACCAGAATCGCCTCGAAGCCGTACGGAAGTCATTCTCCATGGCCTCTCCGAACTCCTCCCACGCCCGAGTTTTTGCCTCAGCAACCACCCGAGCCGCATGCCGCTTGGACTGCCGGTACCTATCTGCTGCTTCCGGGGTCCCACAGGCCAAAAAGGCCCAATAGGACTCCTTCTTCAGCTTGACAGCATCCCTCACCGCCGGTGTCCACCACCGGGTTCGAGGGTTGCCACCACGACAGGCACCAACAACCTTGCGGCCACAACTCCGATAAGCTGCCTCGACAATAGAGGCGCGAAACATGGTCCACTCGGGCTCAATGTCCCCCGCCTCCCTCGGAACGTGTTCAAAGCTCTCCCGGAGGTGGGAGTTAAAGCTCCGTCTTACGGGAGACTCTGCCAGACGTTCCCAGCAGACCCTCACAATACGTTTGGGTCTGCCAGGTCTGACCGGCATCCTCCCCCACCATCGGAGCCAACTCACCACCAGGTAGTGGTCAGTGGACAGCTCCGCCCCTCTCTTCACCCGAGTGTCCAGGACATGCGGCCGCAGATCAGATGAGACGACAACAAAGTCGATCATTGAACTACGACCTAGGGTGTCCTGGTATAACGGTGCATAAATTATAGAAACATAAAACATAAAAAACATAAACCATAAAACATCAATACAATATTCAGTGAACAAAACCTACTAAAAAACAGCGCAATTAGAGTGGTGCAATCAAAATACAGTGATACAGTGATTCCCAATCAAAATACAAAATACAGCGACCAAGGCATTTTATATACCAGATGCCCTTCCTGACGCAAGCACAGACCACCGAGCTACCATAGCACTCTGTGTGGAGCAGAGAGCTGCTGCCTAGGGTAGAGCTGTCATTTTACTTGAGCCCGGCCCTAATCCGTGTCGGGCCGGGCCATAACTATGTGCTTAATGTATGGACCAAGCCGCTGTCTGGCTTTTTATTGCATCAACAGACGTGCGTGGCTGACGAGCCAATTATACGACAACGTGGCTCGCCATACAGTCATCTGCCACATGCGGCCATTTGACCATGCACTGATGTTTAGAGTTGAACAGAAGTTTCAATAGAGAGGTTTTAGTTTTGATTCCAACTTATTCTACAAAAACTGGTTTTAAAATTGACATGATACGGCTTGCTTTATTTGTTTTAAAACAATGGTCAACACGTGATCTTGTGGCTCTCTCAAAACTTTTACTTCCTTATTAAATGATAAAGAAGAGCAAATCTTTTTGACCCTTTCCTGTTCTTCTCAGACAATAATTTGTGTTTGTGTGAAACCAACTCAACCAGTAAAGTCGTTGTCTGAAGAAGAGCCTATTACACCTCAGCCTTGGAGCCCAGAGGAGGATTTTGTGTGGCAGTGATTCATTAAAATGAACTATTTCTCATGTCGTGTAGGGAACTAATCTGAGTTGATGCAGTCTCTCACTTTGGGACTCAGTCTCATTAAATTATAATGGCACTTGTGCCATGTAGTCTCAGCAGAAGCACCCTGTGACCCATGTAGAGCCTTTGATTATAAGAAAAAGATATTATGAAAATGCGGTTCACTTCAACTAGGAACAAATAAAACAAAAAATGTTTCATTTTTTTGTTATTCAGAATAATTGAAAACTTGGTTTAATTTTAAGTAAAACTTTCTTTTCTGAAAATAACAACATATTATCAATCCCAAATAATAGTAATAAAAGTTTAGTGTAAAAACGCCCAAGTTAGAACAATCTCTAAATATACAATATACAAGTGATTAGGGGAGTGGTGGCGCAGAGGTTAAAGGTGGGCCTGAGATCGGAACGTCACTGGTTCGACTCCCTGGACTGAAATCAAAATGTGTGTGGAAAAGGTGAAACGCCCACACCTGCCTCCACCCTCCATAAGTACAACAATTCTTACTTCCTGGATGGACGACTATCTAATAAGCCATCAAACCACTGTAAAATGTCAAACATCTCCTTACCTCATTGCCACAGAAGTAGATGGATCACTACAACATAATCTTGATTGAAACAGTCATATTCTGAGATGGACAAGCTTTTAGAAACTTCAAAGAAGCACATATCTTAAAAATGCAGAATGTTTATTTTTTTTAGCTTTTGGAATGACAATGTCAGATTTGTCTGGTCTGATGTGATTTTGATCACCTCATATATACAGTAATGTGTTTAATGTTGTTGAGAAATTACAATTGGGTATTACAATTTGTAGATGGTCCCAACACTCTCTTTTCACCTCTCACTGTTGTTTTACTTCTGTTTTCGGGTCCTTTTTAAAACTAAACTAAACAAAATCACCCTTATTACTGCAAATTAGTGCGTCTGGTTTTCTAAACTGAGGAAATCTTTTTTTTTTTCTGTTTAAATTTTGACTCGTGACACCCGGCGGGCTCCGTACTAATTATCTGAACAAGTTAATGTTGCTGCATACAGTGCCCTCTCCAAATACTCTCAAATACATCATTTCACAGTAAAGCCTTCAAGTCTTCTGGTTTTTGATGCCATTGCTCATTAAGAATCATTGTAACAGCTATCTCAAACAAAGCTTAAACAAAGGTGGATTTATTTATTTATTAATGTTTTGCTTTTCAGCCAAATATGAGCAAAAGATTCAAGTAACTTATTTGTTTACCAAAAGGCCAAGGACTCAAATCAGTATTTTGCTAGACATGAGTTGTTTTGTATTTTTTTCTAGAAATCTACATCATATCCTCTCTTGACCACAAAAAAAGCTGCAACTTAAACCTATACAGTAGTCCCTCGTTTACTGTGGGGGGTTACGTTCCGGACGCCCCCACAATCAGTGAAAATCTGCGACGTAGCAAAGTAGCAATGCTATACTGGTACATGTATTTATTTTAGTATTTATATATATTTTAAGGCTTTAGAAACCCTTCTCACACAATGTTCTAAACTCAAATCTACAAATTTTAACAACATACAGTACTTATATGTAGTTGCTAAATTTCACTCACCAGCCTGGCAGAACGGCAGCGGCTCGGTGCTGCTCCGACTTGGTTACGTTTTGGCAGACCTATTCTGTCAGTTCTGATCGACTCCCTGGCTTGGGGTAATGGTGGTTGGCTCCAGAGAGAAGCCAGACCTATGGCAGCACGTGTCCTGCTTGGAAGTCCTCGTGGGCTGGCTAACAGCTGTTGGGTTCGCCAATGGGTTTGGGGGTCTCGTTTTGCTCCAATTCTGTGCCGTTCCTGGTGGGTTCCATGCAGCTCTCTGTATCTCTCTGTAATTGTGTGTTATGTACAACCCCCCCTCCCCATGTTAAATCTTACTATGAAAAACTGTGAAAGACTGAGTCCACGAAAGTCGAACCGTGAAGTAGCTAGGGATTACTGTAATGCATGCTGTCATAGTACAGTATATGGTTTGTGCGCTACAGTCAGTTGAATCTTGCACCTTTGTTCCTAAAAGGAGAGACAGCAGAGACTGAACTGTCCTACTCACAAATGTTTTTCAGAAGCATTCACAGTCTTGAACTGAGACATGTTCTAGTCACCTTCGTCTATTCAAAAGATACAGAGGCGGTGATGGAAGTTGTAGACAGCCCACCCACACCTGCTCCTCAGTGCTGTTGAGCGAGGTAGAACCAGAGCTGGACCAGCCAACGTGAAAAAGTAAGCCACAGCTCAGTAATGTGATGAACTGATGTTAAAAATGCTAAATCATGCCATCTGGACAAATTTCTGTAAGTGAGAAATGGTTTGTCAACCTCTGATGCATGCTCAATAATCCAGGTAGCACAAGTTAGGAGTCATCAGGACTCTGTACCACAGAGCAGACAGCGTCCCCACTAACTCAGGAGCCAGACAGAAGGAGAAATCACACACAAAACAGGCTCTAGAGAATAATAATAATAATAATAATGAATTCAATTTATAACGCGCTTTTCATTAGTGAAAATCTCAAAGCGCTACACACATTGAATGCTACACACATTCATACACCGGTAGCGGCAGACTACCATGCAAGGTGCTTTCCAGTCCTACCGGGAGCAACTCGGGGTTAAGTGTCTTGCCCAAGGACACAACGACACATGGTGTGGTGAACCGGGATTCGAACCGCCAACCTTCCGATCGGGGGACGACTGCCATTACCACTACGCCACGGCCGCCCCGTGTGGATATCCTAACTGAGCCTTCCTGAAAGCAGAGAAGAAACCTAAACAGGACTCCAGCCAGCCATCAGGTGAAAAGAAGGAACCCAGACCAGTGGTCATTCCGTATATTGCAGGAGTTTCAGAGACATTGAGATGTTTATTCACTAAAAACAATGTCCCAGTGGCTTTTAAACCCCAAAATACATTACGGCAAAGACTGGTTCATCCCAAAGATCCAGTCCCCCGGCACAAACAGAGTAATATTGTTGTTTTTTCTTATCTGAATTATGTTTCCATGTATATCATTTCTCTTTGTTTTCTTGTCTATATTTTTCTAACTCAACAATTATCAGCGCACAAGCACAAGGGTTCACACACGTCTTTGTATATCCATACAATTACTTTATGAATGAAAACTTCCCTGATTCATTTTCAAAAGAAACAGCAATTACTTTATTTAAAAATCATATATAGTTATTCATTAAGGGATATGTTTTTGTCTGGATATATTACTATCTTATATATTTCAGATAATGGGTGTGGTTTAGCTATATTATCATTAGCACAGGTATGGGTACCTTAGGGTTTGTCACATGGAACATTAATGGAGCCGGTAGCCAACGTAAAAAATATAGAATTTTTAACCAGATTAAAAGATTAAAGGCAGATGTTGTATTACTCCAAGAAATTCATAAATTGGCCTCAACTGTGGAGGAGCTTAAATCTTCAGAGTTTCCTAATGTATTCTCAGCATGTTATAATTCAAGACAAAGAGGGGTGGCAATTTTAATACATAAAAATGTTAACTTCACAGTATTAGATCAGGTTATAGACCCGCACGGTAGATATATAATATTAAAGTTATCCTGTGCTCCAGCATCAACGTGTGGCATGGAGGCTGCACAGTTGCAGAGAGGAAAGCTCTACAAAGAGTGGTGAAGGCTGCACAGAAGTCTGTGGGAGTCAGTCTCCCCACCATCACAGACATCTACACCTCCAGATGCAGAAAAAGAGCCACCTGCATCATGAAAGACCTCACTCACCCAGCACACTCACTCTTTGCACCACTCCCCTCGGGACGGAGGTTGAGGAGCATCAAATGTAGAACCACTAGACTGAGGAACAGCTTCTACCCTGAGGCTGTCAGACTCATGAATAAATAAATAATAAGAATAAACACTGCAAAATGTCACATCATGTTGATACTGATCTGTTTCTTGTTGCTGCGTTCATCTGTGACTATCTGCGTTCATCTGTGACCATCTGCTCATGTTCGTGCTGCTGTTTATAATGATGTTTTTCTACTACATTAGGGCTTAGTGTATTACTAGCTGATGTCTCTCTTAGTTAATCCTAGATGTTATTATTGTTTTTCTCTTGCATTTGTTGTTGGATGTAACTGGGACCCTGTGTACATAATCTCGTTTTCAACACATGTACTACATGCGGTGCAAATGACAATAAATTCTCTCTGACTCTGACTCTGACTCTGATTTAGACAAAATTATTGTATTGTTAGCATATATGGACCGAATGTAGACGACGCAGCTTTTTTTCATGATTTTTTTTCCACCCTATCAAATCACATGGATTCCTCACTGGTGATGGGAGGTGATCTCAACTTTGGTTTAGATGACAAATTAGACAGACTGAATGCAGCGGGAACTCAACGCAGTTGGCAATCTATAAATATAGTTAAACAGTATATGAATGATTATGGGCTCTGCGATGCATGGCGTTGTTTTCACCCTGATAGCAAAGAATATTCTTTCTTTTCACATGTGCATCACTCATATTCTCGTCTAGATTATTTCATAGTAAGCAATTCATTGATGACAAACATTTCAGACACTAAGATACACCCTATTGCTGTCAGCGATCATGCACCAGTTACTGTAAATTTAGATTTAAAAAAAACAACAACAAAAAATATAAATTGGAGATTAAATACATCACTGCTACAAGAAGAAGAATTTTTGCAATATTTTAAAAAAGAATGGGCATCGTATCTAGAGTTTAATGACTTGCCAGGAACTTCAGCATGTACACTTTGGGAGGCTGGGAAAACAGTCATGAGAGGTAAAATAATATCCTATTCAACAAATAAAAAGAAAAAAGAAAATAAACGTATTGATGAATTAGAGAAATCCATTAAATTGTTAGAAGGTCTACAAGGTGAGGAAACACAGCAAAAGCTACGCAAATTAAAATTAGAACTAAATGAATATATTGATAAGAAAAATAAATTCTTGATACAAAGACTTAGATTAGATCATTTTGAATACGGTAATAAATCAGGGAACTTTTTAGCTAATCAACTCAAATTAAACAAAGAAAAAACATCTATATATGGTGTTAAATGGTTATATGGTGACCATCTGCTCATACAAACTCATGTTCGTGCTGCTGTGTATTACTAGTTGATGCTTTTCTTAGTTAGCTGTGTATTACTAGTTGATGCTTTTCTTAGTTAGTTCTAGATGTTATTACTGTTTTTCTCTTTCATTTGGTAAATGGTAAATGGAGCTTATTTATATAGCGCCTTCCAGCCCCCTCTGAGGAGCCCCAAAGCGCTTTACAATACGAGCCATCTACCCATTCATACACACATTCATACACCGTTAGTGGTAGCCTGCCTTGTAGGGCGCTATCCAGACCTACCGGGAGCAACTCGGGGTTAAGTGTCTTGCCCAGGGACACAACGACACATGGTGGGCGGATGCGGGACTCGAACCTCCGACCTTCCGATTGGGGGTCGACTGCCATTACCACTGTGCCACGGCCGCCCCACATTTCATTTGTTGTTGGATGTAACTGGGACCTCGTGTACATAATCTCGTTTTCATCTCATGTACCACATGCGGTGCAAATGACAATAAAGACTCTCTGACTCTGACTCTGACTTAAAGATGAAAATGGAAATATATTTTATGATGAGGGAAAAATAAACAATGTTTTTAAAGATTTCTATAAAACTCTATACACTCCACAAATAAATCCATCTAATGAGGATATTAATGAATTCTTGGAGAAAGTAACACTTCCAAAACTAGATATTAGTCAGTCATCAAAACTAGACTCACCATTAACATCAGATGAGCTCCATGAAGCAATTAAAAGCATGCCTAATAAGAAATCTCCAGGTCCTGATGGCTATCCAGTGGAATTCTATAAAGAATTCTGGGATATACTGGAACCGATATTCTATAGAGTGCTACTTGAGTCAGAAGGAAATGGCAGGCTACCAACACATATGAATTCAGCTAACATTAGTCTCTTATTAAAATCAGGCAAAGACCCAGTATTACCTACCAGTTATCGTCCAATCTCTTCTCTTATTAATGTAGATGTTAAAATAATTTGTAAAGTCTTATCAAAAAGACTAGAGAAGATAACTCCTGTTATTATACATCCAGACCAAACCGGATTCATAAAGGGAAGACACTCGAACACAAACACTCGCAGATTATATAATGTAATAGAGTATTCGTATTTTAAAAATATTGAAACAGCTATTTTTTCTTTAGATGCTGAAAAAGCATTCGATAGAGTAAATTGGAATTTTTTATTTGCTACCTTAAATAAATTTGGTTTTGGGAATTACTTCATTAACTGGTTAAAAATATTATATAGTTCACCAACAGCGTGCGTCAGGACAAATAATCAATTATCTTCAAGCTTCTGTTTACAGAGGGGCACCAGGCAAGGTTGCCCACTTTCACCAGCATTATTTGCTATTTTTATTGAACCTTTAGCAGCAGCAATAAGGCAAAGTGCTGATATTAAAGGAATAAAGGGTCGAAACATAGAACATAAAATTAGTCTTTATGCTGATGATGTTTTGCTTTTTCTTGAGAACTCGGGAAACTCAATATCTAATGTTATCAAGTTAATAAACTCATTCTCAAAAGTTTCTGATTATTCTATAAACTGGACAAAATCTACAGTTCTTCCAATAAATTGCGTGTTTAATAATTCTCTTAATGAAAGACTGCAATCAGGTAACATTAAATATTTAGGTGTTAATATCTCTCCTAAATTAGAGGATTTAATAAAATTAAATCATATCCCATTATTAAAGAAAATTGAAGACGATCTTACTAGATGGAGATCTCTACCCATATCACTTATGGGAAGAGTTGCCTCAGTAAAAATGATGGTGCTGCCGAGAATAAATTATTTATTCTCAATGATTCCAAATAAACCTTCAACTGAATGGTTTAAGTCCCTGGACTCTTCTATATCTAAATTCCTTTGGAAAAATAAAACTCCACGTATTAGTTTAAAAACATTACAGAAATCTAAAGATACCGGAGATTAGAACTTCCAAACTTTTATTACTACTATTTAGCCAACAGGTTACAATATATATTCATTCATTCATTCATTCAACCTTTATTTAGTCAGGTAAATCTTTTGAACCTCATGGGCTCATTTACGAAAGCGACCTGCTAAAACTAAAGAACAATGAACAGCAGTGGTAGAATTTCCTTAAACAATAAACAATAAACAAACAAACAATAAACAATAGAAAACAAAAGAGAGAAAAAACAAAAGAAAGTTTTTTTTTTTAACAAAGTATCAAAAAACTAGCAAAACATTATAAGGTAGACGTATAAAATCAAAGACAGGAACAAATCTGCATTGGTTTTTGCCAGGATTCCAACAGATTCTGAAAACCATTTAGAGAAGTCAAGGTCGAGAGCTTCAGATCTTTTTGTAAGATATTCCATGAAGCAGGAGCGGAGTAGGAGAAGGCCCTTTTTCCAAGTTCAGTCCTCACTGACGGAACACTGCAGGTAATCATGTCCTGAGAGCGCACACTGTAGCTGCACTCACGCAAAGACATGTAGGAGGAGATGTATGAGGGCAGCAGACCAAGAAGTGATTTAAAGATGAAAATGTACCAGTGGAAGAGTCTGCGTGAGGTTAATGATGTCCAGTTAACCAGTGAATACAGGGTGCAGTGGTGGGTACGATAATCACAACCAGTTATGAATCTTAGTGCACCATGATAGACAACATCCAACATCCGCAGGGTGCTTGTAGGAGCATTCATGTAGAGAATGTCACCGTAATCAATGGAGGGAAGGAAAGTCACAGACACAAGGCGTTTCCTGACATTCAGTGATAGACATGATCTGTTTCTGAAAAAGAAACCCAGTTTAACTTTCAGTTTCTTCACTAGGTTTTCCACGTGGAGTTTAAAAGAGAGATGTGAATCAATCAGGATACCCAGATATTTATAGGAATCAACAAACTCAATAGGGACACCATTTGAAGAAAAAATCAGAGGAGGATCTGCTGGAACCGCCTTCCTATTTGAAAAAAACATCCCTTTTGTTTTATCAGCATTTAGGACAAGTTTGAGACGGAACAAATCTGACTGGATGATGTCAAAAGCAGATTGCAGTAACAGGAAAGCCTTAGCAACTGTTTTAGCTCGGCAGTAAACAACTGTATCATCAGCATAGAAATGTAAGGATGCATCAGGGATGCAGTGACCTACATTAGCTATGTAGATTGTAAAGAGAGTGGGTCCTAAAACTGAGCCTTGTGGTACACCATTTTTAACTGTTAAATAGCTGGAAGAAGTACCGTTATGTTGAACACATTGCATCCGATTGGAAAGATAGTTAGAAAACCAACCGATGGTGTGATCAGAGAAACCGATTTCTGAGAGCTTATGACACAGGATGTTATGATCCACAGTGTCAAAAGCTTTAGACAGGTCTAAGAAAAGTGCAGCACAATAGTCCTTAGCATCCAATGCTTCAACAACATCATTCAGAACCTTCAGAGAAGCAGTTGTTGTGCTGTGTTTTTTCCTGAAACCAGATTGATGAAGAGGTAAGATGTTAAATGAGTCCAGATAATTTTTGATCTGAGAGTTTATCAGTTTTTCTAGAACCTTGGCTAAGATGCAGAGTTTAGAGATCGGTCGATAATTGTTCAGTGAGGTGGGGTCACCTCCCTTCAGCAAAGGAAGAACAAATGCTGTTTTCCAAGCATCCGGAATGGTGTTTTGGCTTATGGACAGATTAAAGATGTGGGTCACAGGGACTGTGATGATATGAGCAGCCAGCCTTAAGAAATAAGGTGGAAGTTCATCTGGACCTGCAGATTTTTTTGGATCAAGATCATTTAACAGTTTATTTACCTCACTGACTGAGAACGGAGAAAAAGAGAAGGTGTGATTAACAGATGGTTGACTTGTAGGAGGGATTTGATTTGTAGAAGTTTGATTATTAGATAAAGTGGCTGATTTTCCGTTTGTAACTGTGTCAAATAATGAACTAGAAGCAACAAAATGTTTATTGAAACAGTTCAGGATCTCGTGCTTATTTGACACAGGAACAGAGTCAACAAGAAATTGTGATGGGAGGTCAGATGATTGGGGGGTGCCTGAGAGAGATTTAATGGTTTTCCAGAATTTTTTTGGATCATTTAGATTTTTGGAGGTCTGAGATAAGAAGTAGTTACGTTTTGCGGCTTTGATGGCAGTTGTGCATTTATTCCTTAGCTGCCGAAATTTCAACCAATCAGTGTCTGAGTGTGATTTTCTTGCTGCGGCCCAAAGATGATCTCTCCAGTGTAGGAGATCAGCTAGTTCAGGAGTAAACCAGGGGCTGTCACGGCCCTTTATCCTGAACTGCCGGAAAGGTGCGTGTTTGTTTACAAAGAGAATGAAACTATTATGAAAATAAGACAAGAAAGTTAATTCTCAATAGTCCAGGTATCAAATCCGCTCATTCTCAATCAGTTCATCTGGACAGTTTCTTTTTAGCAGAAACGTTTCACCCTCACTCCAGAGGGCTTCCTCAGTCAGAGTAGTCCAAAGCACACTGAAGTTGTGTGGGTATTATGAATGGTATGGGGTATTATGAAAATAGTTCCAAGCAGTGTTCACGTCATTGATTTGTAGGATATGTTGCCAATCAAAGTGGGATAGATCCCAAAGGAATGACTGTTCACAGAAACGTTTCAAATCCCTTTTTTGAATTATTCTGGGCTTAGCAGGTGGAAGTTTAGTAGATCTAAGAGCTGCTATTATGGAATGATCACTCAGAACGTTAGCAAATACACCTATACCAGGAAATTTGTGAGGAGCATTTGTGAAAAACAGATCTAAGGTAGAAGATTTTTCAGGACATTTTATGTTTGGTCTGGTGGGAGAATCGATAAGTTGTGTTAGATTGAGAGATAGGCAACATTCCTTGAATTTATCACAGAGGGGGGTCGACTCATTCCAATCAATGTTGAAATCTCCAGCCATAACAATCTCATTGTGTTTTAAATTTCCTATGAATTCAGTCAGGGAAGACAGAGCTTCAGGTGTTGCGGAGGGGGG
>JBBPBX010034797.1:0-15540 GCA_038048925.1 Garcialebias charrua
GTGCTATTTATAAGACTGAGTTTGTTGTGGCTCCTCGGACTGATGAAGTCTTTTGGTTGAAAGACGAAATGTTTCAACAAGAAGAAACGGTCCAGACTTAACTTTGTTGGATTTTTTTACCGGAATAATCAAGCATTAACTTTGATCTTCCTAACTTATTAAACATTGTTTAAATTTGAGCTGCAGAGTTGGAAACTTCACAAGATACATAAATACAGAAACTGTTATTTTTGTTTTACTTCAAACACAGGCTAAACTTTTTTCTCCATGTTTTTTATGAGCTGGCCATGAATTATTTGAATGGATGAAAGTATCATAACAATGCAGCTGAACCATTTCCATCTTTTCCAGTTACGTTTCATACACTTTAACTGGTTTAATGTGTGTTTGTGTATTTCTAGGTGTATGAAGTGCAGCCATCCAGCAGTGTTCTGAAGAAGATCAGCTCTCTTGTCAGTAAAGTTCTGGAGCCGCTGCACCCCCACGTTGAGGAACATCATCAGACAAACGTCAAACAATTGTCCCACACGTTCTCCAGGGAAAAACAGCACCTGTAAGAGCCGTTACACCCAACGAACATACCAACGTACACTAAACTGGCTTACACCGAGAAATTGAGAAATTAAACAATGAAAAACAAAAGAAAAATTAAACAAAGCTGCAGCAAATGAAATAAAAGAAAAACTATAATTATTATCAATGAATTTCATCACTTAATGTGAGGAAGTTTAATAAATAAACACACAATTACAAACATGTTCATATTTATTTTAAACGTGAGAATCTGCGTCTGTTGTGTTATTTATGTATATTCTTGTGTTTCCTTCCTTCCCCGGTGTTCTTTCCTTCATGTTGTCCAATCCCAATCACCCCAGGTGTTCATCATGGTGCCTTGTTAGTGTCCCTTTAGGTTCTGTGTCTTTGTGTTTCCTTGTTGTCCGTGTATTGTGCTTTCCACAGCTGTCATGCTCTGTTTCCTTTGTGTTTCCCTGATCCTGTGTTATATGCAAGTTTTGCTGCTACATCAGCTTTTTTTTTTTTTTGTTTAATAAATAGATTTCCTTTATTTTATCGAGTTCTCAGTGTCTCTCTGCACTGGGTTTGACCACAGATAATGATATTTGTCAAGAGAAAGTTTGTCATTTATCTAGAAACTTGACAAATGGATGATCAGTAAACTACATTACCATCAGGGGTGAACGACGGCTTCTCGCAAAGAGCCGCAAACGAAACAGTGGCTGTCGCAGAGAGCCGGACCAGCAGGTTCAACTCAACTCTACCAAATATATGTAGTTTTTTTTTCTTCTTCTTCTTTTGGCTGCTCCCTTCTTCAGGGGTCACCGCAGCGAACTGAGTTGCACAAAGACTTGACAATTATTTTTAGACCGGATGCCCTTCCTGACACAACCATAGACCACAGAGCTACCACAGCCCTCTGTGTGGAGCAGCGTGCATGTTAGGCTGATTGTAACTCTGAACTGTCCCTATGAGTGAGAGAGTGAATGGTTGTTTGTCTTCTTTGTCTCTTTGTGTCCCTGTGATGGACTGGAGACATGTCCAGGGTGTCCCTAGCCTCTCCCACAGTGACTGCTGGACATGGGCACCAGTGACCCCCTGTGGACGGATGGATGAAAACAATGGAGTAATTTTATTTTAAATAAAGTTAAATATTTAGAAAAGACAGTTCTCAATAGAGCTGAATGTTTTGGTTTATGAGTTAAAATAACTCTGAATATGCAAAAGTAGTTTCACTGCAAGAACCGTACAGAGAAAAAACGACAAAGTTTTAATGCTGACTCGGCACAGAACTGCTCAGGGAACAGGAAATAAGTTCAGATGTCGGTGAGTCCCTGCTTTGACTCAGGTTAGGATGTCGTCTGACTCGTGGCAGCCCTGTCCGCTCGTTTCCATGTTTATTTAACAGAACAGAGTTCTGTCTCCTGTTAAGAACAAGAAGTTTATTCTCTTGCCTTGGATCCTGCTGTCATCTCTTCACACAGAGCAGATGTGTTGTTCTTCATCAGTTGGTCGTCCGGCTGAGTTTTATGGAGACAGTTGGAGAATCTAAATGTTTCCTGAATTATGACTCAAGGTGAAAATAAGGCTGTGAACAGCATCACTGCTGTCCCACTAAACGTTACTTTAATCTAAATAATCGATCCACAAACTGTCGTACTCCTCTGAAATCAAACTTCTAACTTGTCTATAGTTTTATTCTAATCGTGTGTGTTACTTTTTGTTTGACTTCTCTCGTCACTTTGGTGAAGCTGATTCCAAGAAAACCCAAAACAAACCGTTCTGGTCAAACACGAAGACGTTCCTCTGGTTGAAGAAACATTTCTTGGTGCAGAATTTTTGTGTTGTGTCATCGTTCATCTCAATCAAACATTTCAGGACGACCTTAGGCTCAGACTTTTCAAGAGATGTGAACAAACACATGCACACAAAGATGCACGTAGAAACCTTCTTGATCGTCATTAATGTCTGACAAATTCTTTACTAAATAAAGTTTGTTTCATTTGTTCCTTATGCAGTGAAGAATGTTTCCATCCATCATCTCCCTCTTGTTCTGGAGTCAGGTCTCAGGGCAGCATCTTGAGCAGGGAGGTCCAGACATCTCTCTCCACAGCCTCTTCCAGTTCTTCTGGGAGGACTCAAGGAGTTCCCAGAACAACTGAGAAACAGTCTCACCAGTGGGTCCTGGGTCTTCCCCGGGGTCTCCTCCCAGTCAGACATGCCCAAAGCACCTCCCGAGGGAGGCACCATGGGAGCATCCTTACCAGATGAACCACCTCAACTGGCTCCTCTGGATGAGGAGGAGCAGTGGTTCTCCTCTGAGTCTCTCCTGATAACTGAACATCTGTCTCTAAGAGAGAGTCCAGCTGCAGAGGAAACTCATTTCAACCTCCTGGATCCACAATCTCATTCTTTCAGTCTCTACCAGAGTTCATGATGAGGGGAGGAACGTAGACCGACCAGTAAACAGAGAGCTTCTCCTTACAGCTCAGCTCCCTCTTCACCACAGTGGACCGGCACAGAGTCCACAATACTGCAGACACTGCACCAATCCATGTGTCAATCTCACGCTCCATTCTTCCCTCAGTCGTGAACAAAACACAGAGATACTTGAACTCCTCCACTTGAGACAGAACTTCACCCTCGACCTGAAGAGAACAATCCACTCTTTTCAGACTGAGGACCATGACCTCAGATTTAGAGGTGCTGGTTCTCATCCCAGCTGCCTCACACTCAGCTGTGAACCGCTCCAATGAGACTGGAGATCACGGCACGATGACACAAACAGGACCATCAGCTGCAAAGAG
Source organism: Garcialebias charrua (assembly GCA_038048925.1). Classification (NCBI taxonomy): domain Eukaryota; kingdom Metazoa; phylum Chordata; class Actinopteri; order Cyprinodontiformes; family Rivulidae; genus Garcialebias; species Garcialebias charrua. Next base: position 3,324 of record JBBPBX010034797.1, read on the forward strand.
CAGAGATGAATCCTGAGGCCACAGAACCGGAAACCCTCCACCCCCTGGCTGCACCGAGAAGTTCTGTCCATGAAAGTTATGAACAGAATCGGTGAATATGTATTTTTTAGATGGGGGAAGTGGTGGTGCAGAGGTTAGAGAAAGTTGGCCTGTGATTGGAAGGTTGCCAGTTCAACTCCCCAGACCAACATTAAAATCTGGGTGGGACAGGTGAAACATCCACACATGATCTGCCTCCGCCCTCGTTTGCTCCACTCTGGGCCCTTGAGCAAGGTCTTTATCTCCACCATCTGCCCCTCATGGCGCCCTAGATGGCAGCTCTCTGCTCCACACCTGTGGGCTGTGTAGCTCGGTGATTTGTGGTTGTGTCAGGAAGGACATCCAACGTAAAAACAAAAGACAAGTCTTTGTGCGAGTTAGTTTAGTGGGCACCCCCCATTGCCTCTGATGTGTGTCCCATCGGTGAATGAACGTGATAAAACTCTGATTAGTCTCTTTAGAATGATTTGTTCAATTAGCTTTGTGTAGATCTAGTAGATGCTGTATGAATGACTAAATGAGGCACTGACTGTAGCTATGTTTACATGGACATAAGTAATTGGATCAAACGGCCAATCAGAACAAAAGTGCGTCATGTAAACGCCCCGTTCGGGTTATTTTTTGTGTATTCGGCGTGATCCGACCTAATTTGTGATCAGATCGAAACGGGTGGTTTACGCCGATCCGTAACCCAATCGGTGTTCATGTAAACACTTAATCTGTTCCTTTTATCGGGCCGTGGAAACTGTCCTGACTGCGCATGTGCGCCGCGCACCCCTCTCCTACGTGTTTCCTTTTCCAGCGCTCTCATCCTGTGAATAAAAAAGACTAAAAGCACACGTTGCTTCGCCTGTAGCTCAATCAGGAAGTGCAGTAACAACTCCATCGCCGTCATTACAATCTGGCGCGGGTCCATTTTTGGCGCGTCTGTTTACTTTCGTCCTGGAAGTAACTTCTTCTTCTGTGGTTTTCACGAAAGTAACTTCCTCTTCTGTGTTTTTTATTTTATTTTAAAGGGAGTGTACCACTCTGTGCATGTCAGAACTTCTGATCAGAATAAAAGCCTGCTGCATGTAAACACTCGTCATGAACGGATTGTGCCCATGTAAACGGTGCTATCTAATTATGCAATCAGAACACGTTTCAATCCCGTCATAGAATTTTGCCCATGTAAACAGCTTGTGTTGTAAAACACATCTTGATAAGACAGAAAGGTGATATACAAGTACAGTCCATTTACCAGTTACCATAGAAATGGTAATGTTCCAACAAACAAGGAGAATGAGATGGGAAGATGGAAGGAGTACTTTGAGGAGCTAATGAATGAAGAGAATGAAAGAGAAGAGTAGAGGTCATAGAAACTGTGTACCATGAATTAGAAAATATTAGTGAAGGTGAAGTCTAAAGCTCTGAAAAGAATGAAGAAGGGGAAGGAAGTAGGATCTGATGACATAACGGTGTGTTCCCAGCAACTCTCGAAATCAGAGATAAACTGGAAAATTTTACATTTTCCAGACAGTGAAAACTTAGAGTTAGAGAAAAAACTTGGAGAAAAATACAGAGAGAAAAGACAGAGAGAAAAATACTTGGAGAAAAAGACTTACAGAAAAAGACACAAAAAAAGACAGAGAAAAAGACTTACAGAAAAAGACTTAGAGAAAAAGACTTAGAGAAAAATACTTGGAGAAAAAGACTTACAGAAAAAGACTTACAGAAAAAGACTTACAGAAAAAGACTTACAGAAAAAGACTTGGAGAAAAGACAGAGAGAAAAAGACTTATAGAAAAGGACTTACAGAAAAAGACTCAGAGAAAAAGACTTAGAGAAAAAGACTTACAGAAAAAAGACTTGGAGGAAAAGACTTACAGAAAAAGACTTAGAGAAAAAACGTACAAAAAGAGGGGAAACCCTGGACATTCGAACACTGATTAAAACATGGTTTATCTGAGATTCTGACACGTTCATGTAGTAATGCTTGTATTGTAGCATCACTGCGTCCATGTTCTGCATGTTAAAGTACTTCTCACTGCAGCGAGGATGGTGGGCTCAATGAGAAACCAACAGAAAAGGCTGAAGACTGAACCTCCACTTGTATTTCCACAGGTTTGACTGCTCAGACAAAGACAACTTCTTGGACAGCAGAACAAGGAGTTCCATAGTAAGTCCAAGTCTGATCCCACTGTGTTCAGATCAACTCTTCTCTAACGTGCAGGAAAAAGTAGAGAGACGAACAGTTTTGTGAATCAAACACAATCATCACTTTTATATGAATGTGTTCTAAACATAGGTCATGTCATGGTGAGAAAACAGTGAAAGCTCAACCATCCAGGTAGATAAATCACAACAAATGGTTAAATTGTGTCAACTGGACAGTTTATTTTGGGGAGAAATGTTTCATTTTTCATCTGAAAGACTTCATCAGGCCTGCCAACCCCGATCTGTCTTATAAATAGCATCTCCTTGATGGAGGAAGGGACGGATGGTCCCTTTTTGCATGTGTACAGTCAGTTTCTAGGACTTCCACAGAGGTCTAGCTTGTCAAGGAGGTGCTATTTATAAGACGGATCCTGTTGGCAGGCCTCAGACTGAGGAAGTCTTTCGAATGAAACATGAAACATTTCTCTCTAAAACAAACTGTCCAGATGACCTGATTTAATCATTTTTGTGAGTAACAGACAACACTTGGAACAAACTAAATGTGATTTTGTTTATCTTTTGTTGAACACCATCAACTAATACAGTAAAACATAAATAATAGTACAAAATGGGTAAAAACACTGAGTGTGTTCTATATTTCATGCTCTTTGAAATCAGCTAAAAAGCTCTAGATTAATCTGATCATTTTTTTACAATTACTGTACTTTTTCACCTTTTGGTACTTTTTTGTGTGTACCCTTATCGCATGCTTTTAGTATTTATTGTTTGTTTGTTCTTTGATTTTTTTAGCGAGTCATATCAGTTCTTCTCATCCTGAACATTTCTTTGTACTGTTAACCTTGTGTTAACCTGACAAATAAACACAACTTGAACTTTCCATCAGTTTTGTTTTTTTTTTAATTTGGACTATTTGTAACGAGGACAGTAGCAGGTTTGTATGTGGATTTGCAATTAAGGGTGTCGGGTCAGGTCAGCAATTAAACATGAGTTGAGATAAAAGGAGAGAATGGGTCATATACTGTACACAAGTCTACAGGCCTCAAATAAGTCATGCTAAGTGGCTAGCAGTTAGCTTCTCCAAAATACTCAGAAACAGGTTTTGAACCATCAATGCTCTTCACAAGACTTGAAATACAGTTTTGAGCTAATACAAAACAACAATAGAGCACACAATGTTACTGACTTCCAATGGACGTGCACTGTTAATGAGATTGTTAAAGGAAGTCTATCACGCTGATAACTGTGTGTTGTCATCACTCTTTGTTAAAAACAGGTCTCTCTTGTAAATGAGCCCCTGAGGTTCAATGAGACTAACTTGTAGAAATAAAGCTTGAATAACTTTCTGAACACTGCACGGACCACTCATACAGTATTGGTGAAGGCACCTAGTGGCAGAAATAAGAACTACAAAACAATTCTAATCTATAGACATACTAAACCAGAAAGCTGAAAACAAGCAAACAACAGTCTTTTCTACAGTTTTTATTAGTATTATAAATGTTTTAGCAGTCTGGTTTTCTAACTTTGTTTGCTTCCCTGTCAGGTATTTGAGATTTTAAAAAGAACCAAGTGCAAGACGAAATACAACATGGGTAAGTCTTTTCTCTTACAAGTGACATGACATTTGCAAACTATCCGAACCCTTTGAACAGTTCTTTACAACGAACGATAAGAACCGAGTTGCAGAAAGTCATTCCTGGTTTTTATTTTTATTCCTGCCTTGTAATTTCTTCGTGCTTTCAGAGTCAGAGTCAGAGAATCTTTATTGTCATTTGCACCACGTGTAGTACATGTTATGAAACGAGATTATGAACACAGGGTCCCAGTTACATCCAACAACAAAATGCAAGAGAAAAACAGTAATAACATCTAGGATATAACTAAGAAAAACATCAACTAGAAATACACTAAACACTAATGTAATAGAAAAACATCATTACAAACAGCAGCACGAACATGAGTCTGTATGAGCAGATGGTCACAGATGAACACAGCAACATGAAACAGATCAGCATCAGCATGTTGTGATATTTTTCAGTGATTATTCTTATTATTTATTTATTCATGAGTCTAACAGCCTCAGGGTAGAAGCTGTTCCTCAGTTTAGTGGTTCTACACTTGATGCTCCTTAACCTCCATCCTGAGGGGGTCTTCATATGCAGAGACAATCGCTCCTCCGTTGCCTTTTCCCTGAGACAAAGAAAACAGGCAAAGAGGAAGAGTGCAACGGTGGGGTGTGTGTGACAAAATATGTGGTTTGTCGCTAATGGCGTACATGATGGCATGCATGATGGTGTACGTCATACATGGTGTCACTGACATCAATGTTGTTCAAAATTTAACAGGTCTGAAGAATAATCTATGGGGGCCAAGGCCACCATTGGCTACCCCCTGACTCCTCCATTGCACCTGGTGGTGCATAAAAGTGCCCCCTCTGCTCGCCAGGATCCATCACTCTTGTGTAGCTTTGGACGAGTAAAAATGATAATTTGTCCACGATGTAACTCTTAATCACTTGAATCAAAAACATTCAGGTTTACTTTCATTCCCTGTTCAGCTCCAGCCAAGTCAAACTACATTCACTGTTCAAATCCGTCAGGATGGGGGACAGTGTTCTGCTTGTGTTTTGTTGTTAACAGCCATGATAAATTATCTGTACAGCTGAAGGTTTGAACTATTTAGCTGACTGCTCTTATAAAGGTCAGACGTGTAAACTGAGCTTTGGGTTTCCGGTGTTATAACTGAAAAGTTGAAAAGTAACATCTCCTTGGTTGTTGGTTTTTGAGCTATTGAGACTGATTATGAATACTTGTGTATTTTATACATCCATATTAACGTGCACGTCTCTGTTGTGTTGACAGGAATCACCAGTCTCCTTGGCAGCGGTGTTTACACGGCAGCTTACCCTCTTCATGACGTAAGCAGAATCAGTGCATGATTAGCAAAAATTGATGATTGACGTTTGAAGATCGCAATGGTACAGTACTTTGATGGTACTTTGGCAGATGGTACTCTGTCTGATGGTACTCTGTCTGATGGTACTCTGTCTGATGGTACACTGTCTGATGGTACACTGTCTGATGGTACACTGTCTGATGGTACTCTGTCTGATGGTACTCTGTCTGATGGTACTCTGTCTGATGGTACACTGTCTGATGGTACACTGTCTGATGGTACACTGTCTGATGGTACTCTGATTGTACTCTGCCTGATGGTACGTTGATGGTACTCTGATGGCACCCTGTCTGATGGTACTCTGATGGCACTCTGTTTGATACTCTGATGGTACTTTGTTTGATTGTACTCTGTCTGATGGTACTCTGTCTGATGGTACTCTGTCTGATGATACACTGTCTGATGGTACACTGTCTGATGGTACTCTGACTGTACTCTTTCTGATGGTACTCTGTCTGATGGTACTTTGATGTTACTCTGTTTGATACTCTGCTGGTACTTTGTTTGATGGTACTCTGTTTGATGGTACACTGTCTGATGGTACTCTGATGGCACTCGGTCTGATGGTACTCTGATGGTACTCTGTTTGATACTCTGATGGTACTTTGTTTGGTGGTACTCTGTCTGATGGTACTCTGTCTGATGGCACTCTGTCTGATGGTACTCTGTCTGATGGTACTCTGTCTGATGGTACTCTGTCTGATGGTACTCTGTCTGATGGTACACTGTCTGATCGTACACTGTCTGATGGTACTCTGTCTGATGGTACTCTGTCTGATGGTACTCTGTCTGATGGTACTCTGTCTGATGGTACACTGTCTGATGGTACACTGTCTGATGGTACACTGTCTGATGGTACTCTGATTGTACTCTGTCTGATGGTACTCTGCCTGATGGTACGTTGATGGTACTCTGATGGCACTCTGTCTGATGGTACTCTGATGGCACTCTGTTTGATACTCTGATGCAAAGCTGGGCACCGCTAATTAAAAAATTAGTTCCACAATTTCTAAAACGCTTATTAATTTTTTTAGGTCCACAATTTCAAAAGCACAAATGTCTTATGAAAATTAGGGGAAGCTAATCTAATCCGCTATTTATATATTTCTATATTATATATATATATATATATATATATATATATTTATATATATATATATATATATATATATATATATATATATATATATATATATATATATATATATTTATATATAGCCGGCAGCGTTATCAATATTTGCACTACACTGCCAACTGAAAAGTAACAAAAATGATCCTAAAAGGATGAAATTACAAAAATCAAAGGATTTATTTAATACTTTACGTACATATATTCTATTCGGCCACGAAATTAACAAAAAATAGAATGATCTTTTAATCCCTAAAACCACGTTTAAATCTCAAATACACGGGTGTGTCGCCACCGCATTTATACATGAAAGTAACCCAAATACATAAAACTAACGACTCGCCGTCGAATGGTCGACACAAAACGCACAATAAAATACTCCGGCCACGTTAATTTGGCTTGAAACAGCTGGGTTCTCTAAGGATTTCCATTAGTAACCCAGCACAACCAACCGGCAGACACAGTTAGCGTCTATAGGTAGTCAACAGATTTAATGAAAAGTAACTAAAATACATAAAAATAACGACTCACCGTCGAATGGTCGACACAAAACACACCTTAAAATCATCCGGCCACGTTAATTTGGCTTGAAACAGCTGGGTTCTCTAAGGATTTCCATTAGTAACCCAGCACAACCAACCGGCAGACACAGAGTTAGCGTCTATAGGTAGTCAACAGATTTAATGAAAAGTAACTAAAATACATGAAAATAACGACTCACCGTCGAATGGTCATCACAAAACACACCTTAAAATCATCCGGCCACGTTAATTTGGCTTGAAACAGCTGGTTTTTTTTACGGATTTATGAAGACACCGAGCGCAGCCAGCTACAGAATTAGCCCCTGAGTTCAACTTTGACCCGGAAGATGGAATAGTCCATTTTTAGTAGGGGGATAAAGAAATCAACCGTTTTTTTTATTGCGTATATTTAATGATCGTTTTCATCGTAACTATAATTATTTTTATGTTAAATGTACATTAACAAGCATGAGCAATGTTAGTGATGTAGGTGACTGCACGGGCGAGGCGGGGCCGGGGCCACTGCTGAAATGGGACCCCCAGGCATTTACCTACATGGTAGAGCCGAGTCTGTTCTCAGCTCTGCCCCCCCTCCCCCCTCCAACCCTTCCTCCTCTCTGCTCTTACGGTGGGGAAAAAGGTAAAAAACAAGCAGCATAAGAGCTTGTAAATAAGTTTATTGGTTTTTACTGATAGATAATTAGTTATTAGCGGTACTGCATTTTAAATAAAAATAGCACAAATCCGCTTATGAATTATAAAAGTTAGTCAATTCACAAAAACGCTGACAAAAAGTTTAGGTCCACTGTAAGCGGAATAGCTCTTTAGCGCTCCCTAGCGTTCATCTGCCCACCTTTGCTCTGATGGTACTTTGTTTGATTGTACTCTGTCTGATGGTACTCTGTCTGATGGTACTCTGTCTGATGATACACTGTCTGATGGTACACTGTCTGATGGTACTCTGACTGTACTCTGTCTGATGGTACTCTTCTGATGGTACTTTGATGTTACTCTGTTTGATACTCTGATGGTACTTTGTTTGATGGTACTCTGTCTGATGGTACACTGTCTGATGGTACTCTGATGGCACTCGGTCTGATGGTACTCTGATGTTACTCTGTTTGATACTCTGATGGTACTTTGTTTGATGGTACTCTGTCTGATGGTACACTGTCTGATGGTACACTGTCTGATGGTACTCTGATGGCACTCGGTCTGATGGTACTCTGATGGTACTCTGTTTGATACTCTGATGGTACTTTGTTTGGTGGTACTCTGTCTGATGGTACTCTGTCTGATGGCACTCTGTCTGATGGTACTCTGTCTGATGGTACTCTGTCTGATGGTACACTGTCTGATGGTACACTGTCTGATGGTACTCTGTCTGATGGTACACTGTCTGATGGTACTCTAATGGTACTCTGTTTGATACTCTGATGGCACTTTGTTTGATGGTACCCTGTCTGATGGTACTCTGTCTGATGGTACTCTGTCTGATTGTACTCGGTCTGATGGTACTCTGTCTGATGGTACACTGTCTGATGGTACACTGTCTGATGGTACACTGTCTGATGGTACACTGTCTGATGGTACACTGTCTGATGGTACTCTAATGGTACTCTGTTTGATACTCTGATAATAATAATAATAATAATAATCATTTTATTTAAAAGCGCCTTTCATGACACCCAAGGACACTTAACAAACCAACACAGTGAATACTGATGGTACTTTGTTTGATGATACTCTGTCTGATGGTACTTTGATGGTACTCTGATGGTACTCTGTCTGACAGTACTCTGATTGTACTCTGTCTGATGGTATTCTGATAGTACTCTGATGGTACTTTGGTGCCTTTCTGGGCAGATTTTTCCTTTTTGATCAGATGTAAAGCAGCTTTTTTTATTGCCAAATTACTAACAGAATAATTGTGTTTTGTTAATATTTGTTAGACATTTAAAAGAAGCCAACAAGTTCCACAATGTGTGCATCATAATTTTATGCATTTTAAAGTTTTTTTTTAATGTAGATTATGCTGGTGAAGATTCTCAGTCGTCCAGGTCATGATAAATCAAAAAGNATGATGAATCCCACCTGTTCTATTCACCTGCGCGTGCACGCGGAGAGGTTATTTACATAATTCCCACCCCTCAAAACACCATATAAGGCTACGTTTCCTGCCTCGGAGGCAAAACGTGTTCGTTCATAAAATGACAGCGAAAAGTAAAAAAGAAGAACTGTACAGGTGCGGAGATTGAAGTTCTGCTCTCCTTGATCGAGAAAAGAAAATCTGTCCTTATTAGCAGCGTCACTCATGGGAGTAAATGACCAACTAATGCCAAAGAATGTTTGTTTATGATAAATGTGGACCTAAAAATATACATGCGTCCTGGTGGTGCACTGGGTAAAGCATTGCACCGCTTATCGAGACCTCGTGGGTTCAATTCCTACAAGGTATCACTATTTTTTTTTCCTTCTTTCTTTAGATTATTTATTCATTCCAGATTAAAAAGACTTTATGCTTCATTTCTTGTTGTATTGTAAATAGTTTTCTTGTGTTTTTTAAATCTGGAATGAATTAAAAGGAGAGAAAAAAAAACGTTGTCCCATGTGGGAATTGAACCCATAAGGTTCGGAACTGCAACGTAACGTTCTACTCATTGAGCTATCTGACAGCTATGACTGTGATAGGAGGAGGTCAACCTAAAGTCTGCGTTACCGAAGTCTGTGTTACCGAGACAAATTAAACTTAAATTAATTCATAATTTAAGTTGGTTTCAGTTTGAGATCTTCATATTAATATTGTAGTGTTAGAAAACGGCATTGATAACAAATTGATTTTAATTTAAATACTTTAATCCGTTAGTCATTATTACATTTAAAATTATAATTCGACTTCAAACAGAACCTATTGTCAAAAACAATTGTGGTGCGTGACTTTTTTAAACTCTAAATATTTTCTAAATAACGAAATATGAAGTTATTAGTGGAGAAATTCCGTCTGGATGACAGCAGACTGACGCTCCTAAAATATACGACAGGTCCGGACCACTCGTAAATTTTGTTCGTATCTGAAAAAAATCGTAGGATACGAAAACATTGTTGAATGCCACAAATGATCCTAAATCACTCGTACGCACAGTTTAAGAACAAATCTGTGCGTACGAACGGTTCGTGCATGAGGCCCATTGAATTTAATTTGTAAAGCACTTTTCATTAACAAAAATCTCAAAGTGATACAATCTGACAATCAATTTGGGTTTGAACGTAAACATGGAACAGACTTGTGCATCTTTGCTTTAAAAGAAATTTTAGATCTATACAACAGACACCACACCTCCATTTTTATGTGTTTTATTGATGCCTCAAAGGCTTTTGATTATGTAAATCATGAAAAGCTGTTTTACAAGTTATATAAGAGGGGTGTCCCCAAATGTTTGCTGAGGATTCTTGTTTTTTGGTATGCTAATCAACATATGTATGTTAAATGGGGAAACTCTGTATCGGACCCCTTCGGTGTCTCAAACGGTGTGAGACAGGGTAGCATCCTGTCTCCCTTTTTGTTCAATGTTTACATGGATGACCTGTCAAAGCTTTTAAATGACTGTGGAACAGGTTGTAGGGTGGGAAATAAGGTCATCAACCATCTTATGTATGCCGATGATTTAGTAATCTTCTGTCCCTATTCTGCTGGCTTACAAGAACTGCTGCAGGTGTGCTCTGACTATGGAAGTGACTTTGATATAAAATATAATGCGAAGAAAAGCAGCATCATGATTGTGCGGAGCAGAGAAGACTCCAAGTTGATGTTCCCTGACTTCTTTCTGTCGGGCAACAGGCTGGATGTCAGTGATGAATATAAATATTTGGGGCACTATTTGACTGCAGACCTGTCAGATGATAGAGACATTTACAGACAATGTCGTATGCTCTATGGTCAAGCTAACACGCTGATCCGTAGGTTTGGAATGTGCTCAACATCTGTTAAGATCCAACTCTTTAAGGCCTACTGCACTCCTTTGTACACCGCTCACCTGTGGAGACGTTATAAAAAGAGCAGTATGTATAGACTAACTGTGGCATATAATGATGGCCTTCGAATGATGCTGAGGGTACCTCGATGGAGCAGTGCGAGCAAAATGTTTGCAGATGCAGGTGTGCCTACCTGCCAAGCGGTGCTGCGTAACCTCATGTATAGATGCATGTGTAGATTGTCTGCATCTGAAAACTGCATCATCACTACACTGACCAACCCTGGACTAAGCTCTGTGAGATATTTTTCTATTTTGGGGACTCATTGGCGGATGAGCCTCTATAGGAAAGCTTTTTAGTCTTTTATTCTTATTTTATTTTTTTATAGGAAAGCTTTTTAATCTTTTTAATCTTTTTTATGTTTTATTCTTTTTATATACATACTGTATATGGATCTTGTATTGTATCTGAAATAAAGAAACTACTAAAATCAATGATCAAATAAAAACAAGTGATAAAATCAACTAAGATCAAAGATAAAGTCATGTGGAGGCAGAATAGGCTCGCTTAAAAAGAAAGGTCTTTAAGCCTTGTTTAAAGTCAACCAGTGACTGTGGAGCTCTCAGGTAGTCAGGGAGGGAGTTCCAGAGGTGGGGGGCAGCCACACTGAATGCCCGGTCTCCCATGGCCTCCCAATAATAATAATAAAGCAAACTCCTGGAACTGCTGATCATGTTTGAGACATTCCAGCTTCACATTAAAGGAAGGAAGTGGCTTCATTTTCCAAAATCATTTTATGGACAAAACAAACAAGGAGCTCAGTGTCTCTTGCCCGGACGTGGGTTACCAGGGCCCCACCCTGGAGCCAGGCCTGGGGGTGGGGCTCGTCAGTGAGTGCCTGGTGACCGGGTCTCCACCCATGGGGCCCAGTTGGGCTCAGCCCTAACGAGCAGCATGGGTTTGCCTTCCTGTGGACCCACCACCTGCAGGAGGAGCCATACAAGTCAGGTGCATGAATCCATGGGCAGTTGCTGAAGGCGGGGCCCTTGGCGCTCTGACCCTGGCTTAACAAAGCTGACTCTTGGGACATGAAATGTAACCTCTCTGGTGGGGGAGGAGCCTGAGCTTTTGCATGAGGTTGAGAGGTACTGTAGGCTCACCTCGACGCACAGTATGGGCTCTGGAACCGATCTCTTTGAGAGAGACTGGACCTTATTCCACTCTGGAGTTGCTCATGGTGAGAGGTGTCGAGCTGTTGTGGGTCTACTCTTAGCCTCCTGACTCGGTGCCTGTGTGTTGGAGTTTTCCCCAGTAGATGAGAGGGTGGTTTCCCTGTGCCTTCGGGTGGGGGGATGGGCTCTGACTGTTGTTTGTGCCTACGTGCCCAATGACAGTTCAGAGTATCTGGCCTTCTTGGAGTCCTTGACAGGGGTGCTGGAAGGTG
>JBBPBX010034798.1:0-14195 GCA_038048925.1 Garcialebias charrua
AATCTAAGGCTATATGACCAATGCCCACCCACTGTTCCAAACGTGTGATTAAAATGTTGTGATCCACTGTGTCAAACGCAGCTGATAGATCCAACAACACCAAAACAACGCAGTCACCAGAATCAGTCGCCAAGAATATATCGTTAAAAACTTTTAAAAGAGCTGACTCTGTGCTATGAAATGATTTAAAACCGGACTGAAAAACCTCTAAAATATTATTTTCAATGAGATAGGCCATTAGCTGATTATAAACTACCTTCTCAAGAATTTTCGAAACGAAGGGCAATTTAGAAATTGGTCTGTAGTTCGCCAGGACAGCAGTATCCAAGTTTGATTTCTTAATTAGAGGCTGGACAACTGCATGTTTCAGATTTTCAGGAACAGCACCTGAGGACAGGCTACTATTCACAAGAGCAAGGATCGAAGGACCTATAGAAAGAAAAACCTCATTGAATAGTCGAGGTGGAATAGCATCGTCTGGAGAACCAGTTGGTTTTAAGTGGCTAACGACCTCCTGCAGGGAATGCAAAGTCACACATTCAAAGCTATGAAAAATAGCAGAGCAAGGCACAGTATCTACAGGGTCATGAACAGTGGGTATGATCTGGGCCCTAATAGAAGTGACTTTCTCAACAAAGAAGTGTAAGAAACTTTCACAGAGGGCAGGGGAAGTCTCCACAATAGCACCATGCGGGGCATTTAAAACAGAATTAATAGTTCTAAATAAAACAGCAGGATTGTGACTGTTAGATACAATGATATCAGTCAGGTATCTTCTTTTTGCATCTTTTACAGTCCTTTGATAACAGCGCCAACATTCCTTCAGAATTTGGAGTGACACCTGCAAGTTATCATGTTTCCATTTACGTTCAGCTTTACGACAGTTTCTCCTGGCAGCCCGAGTGACATCATTTAACCAGGGTTCATGTTTGGATTTTGCAGGTCTAATTTTTAATGGTGCCACCGAATCCAGAGCTGCTTTGCTGGTAGAATAAAACCAGTTGCTGATGTCATCGGTTTTATTTCCCACGGTCTCTGGGATTGTACATGTTGTGTTGTTTAAATAAGCAGTCCTTTAGTTTGCTTTATACTTATTTATTAACACGTGCTCCAAGTCACTCCAGCCAACATGTCTGTCTTTTCTTTAATCTCCCTCTCGTTCATCTGATCTCGCGATAACACATTAACGTTACTACACTACATTTTCCTCCTTGTTTAGAACAAAACCTATCTGCAACACAAAAATATATATACAGTACAGTATTTTATTTTTTTTAACATAGAAATCAAAACAATTTCTATTCTACTAAACTGTAACATTTATTTTCTCTTAGTTAGTTTATTTATTTATTTCAAGTCTCTCTGTATCTGATGGGCTTTCTGATGACACGGCCCTTCCTCGTAGTGATGACCTCAGATACAGGTGGGTTGGGTTCTGGTGGGATCTCATCTGATGAAGTGGTCTCAGCAATCGGCTCCTCCACAGTTGTGTCGTTGATTTGGGTGTTGTGTTCCAAAGGAGTTTCAAAAGTATCAAAGTCAAGTACCACAGGTGTGTGTCGAAGATGTTTAACATTTCTGATCACTCTTGATCCATCTTCTGTGTTGACCAGTTCAAAGGCATTATCAGCGGTATTTCTCAATATCACATATCGAATGTCTTTGAATGTGGTGTCCAGCTTTCCACTCTCCATACTAGCAATGTAAACTACATCACCAACCTTAAAGTTGTGGTCTTTTGCTCTGTTGGTTTTATCAGCATACTCTTTCATTTTGGTTTTGTATTCATCGTGATGGTTTCTGATGTTTATTGTTTTCTCTGTGCCATTTGGAAATCCACATTCCACCTCCATGTTGGGACACTTTGTGCGGATCTCTCTTCCAAACATGAGCATAGCTGGTGTTTCTCCTGACGCTCTGTGTGGTGTTGATCGGTATGCCATTAAGATTTTTGGAAGTTCTTCCTGCCATTTTTTTCTTGTGCATTCAGTTGTTCTGAAGGCTTTCTTCAAGTATCTGTGAAACCTCTCAATTTTTCCATTGCTCTTTGGATAATAAGGTGATGCTCTGATGTGTTTTATTCCACATGACTTGAGAAATAGTTCAAATAACTGTCCCACAAACTGTCTACCATTATCAGTAACAGCCTCTAGGGGATAACCAAATCTTGCGAATATTTTGGTCAGTTCTGAAATGACAGTAGCTGAGGAAATGTCTGGAACAACTACAGCTTCCGGGAAGGAAGTGTAATAGTCTATCACAGTTAACACATATTGGTTTTGGATAGGACCTACCAGATCAATTCCTATCTTTGTCCATGGTCTTGGTGGTAACTCTAGTGGTTGAAGGGGTTGATCTTCATGAAGCGGTTGATTGAGCACACAAGCGGAGCAGTTTCTGATCAGTCTCTCTACATCCAAGTCCATGTTAGGCCAGTAAAATTTGCTCCTCAGATATTGTTTTGTACGAACCACTCCTTGGTGAGTTTCGTGTCCAATTTCCAGTGCTTGTTTCACCATCGCTCTTGGTAGCACTATCCTGTGTCCTCTCAGCACAAGTCCGTTATATATGCTGAACTCTCCAGCACATCTGTTGTAAGGCTGCAACTCAGATGGAACTGGGTTCGGCCATTTTCCTGTTTCCACAATCATCTTCAGTTGTTTCATTGTGTTGTCCTCTGTCATTTTCTGTTTGATGTCCTCAAGGTTCATGGCTTGCACTTCATGCATCGTTACTGTCAGTACTCTGTCCACATATGTTTCCACATACTCATTGTTCTCTGTCTCTGGTAAAGGAAGTCGTGAAAGTGAATCAGCTACGTTGGACTTTCCGACAATGTGTTCTATTTTATAATCATATGGTTGTAGTCTCAAACCGAGTCTCTGTATTCGTGGTGGTGACAGTGTAGCCTTCTCTGGGTTGAACATGTATATGAGGGGTTTATGGTCAGTTTGCAGAGTAAACTTGGCCCCCCACAAGTATGTTCTAAAATGTTCCACAGCCCATACACATCCTAAAGCCTCACGTTCTATCTGAGAATAACGACGTTCTGTTGGGGTCAATGAACGGCTTGCATAGGCTACTGGTTTGTTCTGTCCATCTGATTGGGTCTGTAGTAAAACTGCACCTAATCCTACTGGACTAGCATCAGTAATAACTACTGTGGGTACATCTAATTTAAAGTAGGCCAGGCATGGCTCACTCACCAATGCTTCTTTCATTGCTTGGAATGATCTTTCTGTTTCACTTGTCCACTCCCACGCTTGTTCTTTTCTAGTCAGCTTCCTTAGTGGTTCTGATAAGTTTGCATAGTTTGGTATGAATTTCATCAGAAATCCACAAGTACCTAGGAATGAGCGAAGTTGTTGAACATTTTCGGGTCTTGGTGCTTTGTAGATGGCTTCAACCTTTCTTGGGTCTGGTTTAATTCCTGTGTTGGTGATCACATGTCCAAGTATCTCAATTTCTTGTAACCCAAAAATACACTTGTCTTTGTTGAGTGTTAGACCTCTGTCTACAAATCTCTGAAATACTTTTTTCAGTCTCTGTTCAAGTTGTTCTTCATCCTCTCCGAAGATTACTACATCATCCATGTAGCAAACGGTACCAGGCATTCCACATAACATAGAGTCCATAGCCTTCTGGTAGGCTTCTGGTGCACTTGATAATCCAAAAGGGACTTTTCTGAAGCGGTAGCACCCTCTATGTGTGATGAATGTCGTCAGGTGTCTGGACTCTGTGGCTAAATCACATTGCCAAAATCCTTTCCGTGCATCTAGCTTAGCAAACACTTTTGCTCCCTGCACTGCCTGTAAGATGCTGTCTACTGTTGGTACTGGGTGTCTTTCTCTGATCACTGCTCTATTCACCTCCCTAAGGTCTACGCATAGCCTCACTTCTTTTGTGTCTTTCTTGGGTACAATAAGGATATTAGAAACCCATTCTGATCCTTCATTTACCTCCTCTATAATATCTTGTTCTAGCATCTTATCTAGCTCCTGGTTCACAGCTTCTAACATGGGATAAGGGACTCTCCTTAAACCTTGAGCTACAGGCGGGACTTTTTCATCGACTGTAACCTTATGGCTGTAACCTTTAATTTGTCCAAGTCCTTTAAATAGTACTGGGTACTCTTTAACAAGCTTGTCAAACCTGTCTATTTGCTCTACTGTGTTTACTTTTTCTCCTGTGTTCAGTATATTTAATGCAAAGCTTGTTTTTCTGCCTAGCAGTGCTTCTACATTCCCTTCTATCACATAGATGTTATCTGTAATAACATTGTTTTTCCACCTCATTTCTGCTTCAAAATAACCCACACATTTAAGTGGAGTAGTCTGTGCATAAGCATAAAACCTCTTCTTCGTTGATTTTAGTTTATTTTTAGCAGAAAGTGTTCTTTTATATAAATCCTCTCCTATGAAGTTTTTTCCACTTCCTGTATCTATGACCATTTTCAACCATTGTCCATTTACTTTGATTGTTTCAGTACCTTCAGGATCAACAGCATGGACAAATTCATCAGAATCTGATTCTGAATCTGCAGTATCCTGTATTACTGCTCTCACTGGTTTCATCTTTTTCTTTTTTTCTGTAAATTTATCACTGCCCTTTTCTGTTTGTATTTTATTTTTCTTCTTGAAACACATGCGTGCATAATGTCCTGTTTTCTGACAAAAGAGGCACGTTGCTGTCTTTGCTCCACATTCTTCTGAAGTGTGTGTGTCCTTTCCACATCTGTAACAACAGGTGTCGCTGTTGGCTTTCTCTTGGCTCCGTTCACTTCTTCTTCCTGTTTTACGGTCTCCAGCTGCGCACTTCTTTGTGAAATGAACTTGGTTTTCCTTCACTCTGTGACCAGCTCCCTCCGTGAAAAATTTAGCTTCTGCATGTGCTGCTTCAAAGGCTCTAGCTGTAGACAATGCTTTGTCTAAACTTAGCCCGTCTTCCTGCAACAGTTTATCACGAAGCTTTTTCATGACACATTTCTCCACAATCTGATCACGTATCATGTCGTTCTCCAGCGTGCCAAAGTCACATGATTTTGACAGTTCTCTTAGTGCATTCACAAAAGCATCCACTGTCTCTTCAGGGCACTGAGCTCTCTGTCTGAACTTGTGTCTCTCTAGGACTATATTTCTTCGCGGAGTAAAATATGCGTCTAGCGCGGCAACAGCCTGAGCATGTGTACCTTTTTCTCCAGGTAAATTGGCGAAAATCCTCTGTGTCGGCGCTCCAATACAATGCAGTAGAGTGGCTCTCCTCACCAAATCTTGTGCATGAATTGTTCCACTTGCAACTTCAAAGAAGCTGTAAGAGTCCTTCCACAGTTTATACTCCGTGAATAAGTCAGATGCTCCGAGGTTCAGCGGGAGCGGCGGGGCCAGTTGAGCATGACTCGGTGCAGGTGCAGCTCCGGCAGCAGCTTGCTGATCGTTATCTGACATGGTTCTGTCTCAGAAGTCCTTCTTTGCCTCTGGGTTCTTGACAAACGTTCTCCTCGTCGCCAAAATGTTGTGTTGTTTAAATAAGCAGTCCTTTAGTTTGCTTTATACTTATTTATTAACACGTGCTCCAAGTCACTCCAGCCAACATGTCTGTCTTTTCTTTAATCTCCCTCTCGTTCATCTGATCTCGCGATAACACATTAACGTTACTACACTACAGTACAGTTCTCATTAAAAACAGAAGAAAACTGAACAGCAGTGGAAGGGTTAAGAACACGACAGAGCCGAACTGCAGCACATTCATTCAACCTTTATTTAGTCAGGTAAATCTTTTGAACCTCATGGGCTCATTTACGAAAGCGACCTGCTAAAACTAAAGAAGAATGAACAGTAATGGTAGAATTTCCTTAAACAATAAACAATCAAACAATAAACAATAGAAAACAAAAGAGAGAGAAAAAAAAATATATATATATACATATATATATATATACATATATACATATATACATATATATGTATATACATATATACATATATATATATACACACATATATATACATACACATACATACACACATACATATATATATATATATATATATATATATATATATATACATATACATACATATATATACATATATATATATACATATATACACACTCCTCCTTTTAACAAAGTAGCAAAAAACTAGCAAAAAACTAGCAAAACATTATAAGGTAGACGTATAAAATCAAAGACAGGAACAAATCTGCATTGGTTTTTGCCAGGATTCCAACAGATTCTGAAAACCATATAGAGAAGTCAAGGTCGAGAGCTTCAGATCTTTTTGTAAGATATTCCATGAAGCAGGAGCGGAGTAGGAGAAGGCCCTTTTTCCAAGTTCAGTCCTCACTGACGGAACACTGCAGGTAATCATGTCCTGAGAGCGCACGCTGTAGCTGCACTCACGCAAAGACATGTAGGAGGAGATGTATGAGGGCAGCAGACCAAGAAGTGATTTGAAGATGAAAATGTACCAGTGGAAGAGTCTGCGTGAGGTTAATGATGTCCAGTTAACCAGTGAATACAGGGTGCAGTGGTGGGTACGATAATCACAACCAGTTATGAATCTTAGTGCACCATGATAGACAACATCCAACATCCGCAGGGTGCTTGTAGGAGCATTCATGTAGAGAATGTCACCGTAATCAATGGAGGGAAGGAAAGTCACAGATACAAGGCGTTTCCTAACATTCAGTGATAGACATGATCTGTTTCTGAAAAAGAAACCCAGTTTAACTTTCAGTTTCTTCACTAGGTTTTCCACGTGGAGTTTAAAAGAGAGATGTGAATCGATCAGGATACCCAGATATTTCGCATGGTTTAACTTTGGTAATGGACTGCTTTATCTCAAACAAAACAGGCATATGGTCTGAAAATAATGGGTCACCAATCACTAAATTAAAAACTGGTAGACCGAAAGATAAAACCAAATCAAGTGTGTGCCCAAACTCATGAGTAACACCAGTCACAAACTGCACAAGATTAAAAGAATCAATAACATTAAGAAACGACTGAGCCATAGGTGAAGTAGGACAACAGACACGGATATTGAAATCACCAGCCAATAAAATTTTGTCATACCGTGGCATGATATCGGCCAGGAAATCAGAAAAGTCATTTATAAAATCTTTGTTGTACTTTGGCGGCCGATAGACCACCGCACACAACACAGTGTGGGAGCTACCAAGTTCAAAGAGACCAAGCTCAAAGCTACCAAAACGGGCTGGAGGTAATTGTTTACAAGTAAAACAGTTCTTAAAAACTGTCACTATTCCTCCTCCTCGACCCGTCATCCTCGGAAAATTAAAGTAGCAGCAGTTCGGCGGCAAAAGTTCATTAAAGACGCTGGACTCACCCAAACCACTTGTCCATGATTCGGTTAAACCAATTCTGAATTTTTGCAAGTTCTGTCATCATTGGCCCTCATGCACGAACCGTTCGTACGCACAGATTTGTTCTTAAACTGTGCGGACGAGTGATTTAGGATCATTTGTGGCATCCAACAATGTTTTCGTATCCTACGAATTTATTCAGATACGAACAAAATTTACGAGTGGTCCGGACCTGTCGTATAATTTAGGAGCGTCAGTCCGCTGTCATCCAGACGGAATTTCTCCACTAATAACTTCATATTTCGTTATTTAGAAAATATTTTGGGTTTAAAAAAATCACGCACCATAATGGACCTTACCAAGCTCCGCCCACAGGGCCGCGTTTCATTGGCTAATACCCATAACACGTCACAGCGCAGCTTCCACGTGCGTGCCGGTCTCACAAAACAAACGCTACGGTAGCGTTTGTGAGACCGGCACCACATGCTACTTACATTGCTAGCTAGCATACGTGCAGAATTTTTCTGCGTCAGGGCTGGAAAAATGCTCCTCCACCGTCAGTGGGGTATCTGTACAGGAGATGTCAGGTACCCTGACCGTATTTGTGGAAGTAAAATTCACCGTTTCCCTATATGTGAAACTGAATGCCTTGCTTGGATCAAAGCTTGTGCACGACCACAAAACTGAACAATTATTTCTTTCACCAGCAGAGAAGGGTTGACCTGCTTTTGAAACCTGCTAGTTAACAACACGCGGTCACGATGAGAGAAAGCCACAGTTCACTGAACGTCCTGGAAGTTGGGAAGAAACAGCTCTGCTAACGCCACATGAGCTAGCTAACACAACGAGCTCTACTGTCGATTTCACCTAAAACTGCACAAAATCGTGACACGAAGGCTGGATTTTAACTAACACACCGGACGGCTGAGCTCGTTAGCCCTCACAAAAGTCGCTGTCGGCGTGTTTAGCAGCTAAAGCAGCAACGGCTAACCAACCACTTAAGAATGAATGGAGATTACAGTTAGCATTAGCTTTGCGACCAAGGCACACAAACTTTTGCATACAATAGAAATCGCTGATTTCAAAAGTAACCCTCAAAACCATGAATGCCTGACTTACCCAGCCTTGCAGAACAATAGGCATCAGTGATCCTGTCCACAGCTGTAATAATGCTGAGCCTGAGCGTGTGAGGAGCTGATGTTTTCCTCATCAGACAGTAGCACGCACGCTGTTTGGAGGCATCGCGTGGATCAAACAACTTGATAACGTCCAAAAAAAAAATAACATGAACTTGTTGGTTCCCCTGTCCATTGTCATGGCTGATATTTTGTTGGAATCTGGCAGAAATGATACACTATTCGACTCAAAAATACCCTGCAGTCAGTCGACGCCATGTTTTCCATTGACACCAAAGCTGCGCTTGGGAGACGGGCAGCCATCTTGGAGCTTAGGGGGCGTTTCTGGGCGGAGCTTGGTAAGGTCCATTATTCTTGACAATAGGTTATTCTGTTTGAATTAGAATTATAATTTTAAGTTTAATTTGTCTGGTGTGTCGCGCAGGCTTCAGTGAGTCGTGCGCTCCCCTTGGTCATCAAAGCCGCTCCTCATATTAACACCCAGGTACATAAAATTCCCATACACCGCCGCAGAACAAGTACGAATTAAGACTGATCTTGTGCCAAACACCATCGGAGCAATTGATTATTATATCTGATTCGAAATATAACCTGCAGAATGTGGTTGCGCGCTGACCAGGAGGTGCGCGCATCATTTGTGCTGCAAAACATGTTGGCACGCGTCTTGCAGCGTGGCATTTATTGTCCATCCATCTCGCAGACTATTCCTTGATCTCCTCCTGTCCGTGCTGCGGCGAGACGTTTGTTTGAAGCCATTTTCAGATCAAACCATTTATTCTTGATTTCTGATACTGTACGACCCACGGGACACACAACATATGCACTACAATATTAATATGAAGTTAACTGTAGTTTCGAGACATCTTAAAATGCTTCTGTTCAAATACACATCCGACACTTGCGGGGGGTGGGGGGTAGCGGTGCGCTCTTCTGAATAAGTGAAACTATAATGTAACACAGTACACTAAAATTAGAGATATTTGACCATCCGACACTTGCGGGGGGCAGCGGTGCGCCACGGCTCTTCTGAATAAGTGAAACTACACAGTTGTTTACACTAACATTAAAAATATTTGACCATCCGACACCTGCGGGGGGTGGGGTGGGGGGGTAGCCACAGCGCGACTGAGAGCAGATCTCCGAACGCGTGAAGTTCCTCCTTTTACTTCTTGAGTTTGAATGAATGGACACTTCCTGCTGTCAGAAGGCAGGAAGCGTGGCCTTATATGGTGTTTTGAGGGGTGGGAATTATGTAAATAACCTTCACGCGTGCACGCGCAGCTGTTTAGGACAGGTGGGATTCATTAAATTTACGCACTGCATTTACACACGTTTCCTCATGATAGAAGACTTTGTTGAATCTGACGTGGCATGTTCGTACGAACGCTTCGTACGAACAAAAGTAGGAGAAATTTAGGATACAAATACGAACATTTTCGTGCATGAGGGCCATTAATTCTAAAGTTTGTTGAATATTGTTACCACAACCGAAAAAAGTGGTGTCATCAGCAAAAAGAATGCACTTGAGGAGTCCTGATACCTGTACCAAATCATTTATATATAATATAAATAGTTTTGGTCCTAGTATCGATCCCTGAGGAACTCCACATGTTATAGTGCTGAGCTCAGATTTCACCTCATCCATCTGCACAAACTGTTTCCTTTTACTCAAGTAACTACAAACCCATTTCAATGCCAATCCTCTAATACCATATCTATGTAACTTGTCAAGGAGTATATTATGATCCACTGTATCAAATGCTTTCTTTAAATCAACAAAAACACCCACACAATACTGCTTTTGATCCACTGCTGTAGTAATTAATTCCATCAACTCCATCAGAGCCATGGATGTTGAATTTCCTGTTCTAAATCCATATTGATTGTTGGTGAGAATATTAAATTTGTCAACAAATTGATCCATCCTGATTGCAAACAGTTTCTCCAAGATTTTTGAAAATTGTGGCAATAATGATATAGGTCTGTAATTATTAAACTCAGATTTGGAACCACTTTTGAAAAGAGGTATCACCTTAGCCACTTTCATGCGATCAGGAAATACTCCAGAAGAAAAGGACAGGTTACATATATATGTGAAAGGCTTAATGACATAACCCATTATATTTTTTACAAAAGTCATGTCCATATCCAGCCAGTCCTTAGATTTTTTGTCAGCAAACATGTTTACAATATTCATTATTTCTACAGAATCAGTTTTCTCCAGGAACATACTGTTAACATAACCCTCAATTAAATGATTTATATTTTTGTCAACTTTCGGTATTTTTGCAGCCAAGTCTGCACCAACATCCACAAAGTATTTATTAAATCCGTTAACAATTTCATTTTTATCAGTAGTTTCCTTGTCATTTATGACAAAATTTTGTGAATTACTATTTCTTACATGTTTTTTTGCAACACTATTTACAACCTTCCATGTTGCCCTCATGTCCCCATTACATTTACTCAATAAATCACTGTAATATTCTTTCTTATGTTTCCTTATTATCCCCACTAGTTTATTTTTGTACCTCTTATATTTATCTTCAGCTTCTTGTGTTTTACTTTTCAAAAAAATAGAATACAAATGATTTTTCTTTCTACAAGCATTTCTCAAACCATTAGTCATCCATTTTTGATCCACAAATTTCTTTTTAGTATAATGGTTGAGCACACAATTTTTTTCATACAATGTTTCCAAAGTATTCATAAATTCATCATATGATTCATTAACATCTTCCACGTAAACATTATCCCAGTTTAGATTAACTAAATCATTTATAAATTTGTCTATAGCTGTTTTTGATGTATTTATAATTTTATTCTTTTTTTGATCATATTACTATGATATTTTTTGTAGATAGAAAAAACCGGTAAGTGATCACTAAGATCAGTCATTAGAATGCCACTAACCACATCCCCATTTATTGTATTTGTAAAAATATTATCCAATATTGTAGCACTGTGCGTAGTTATCCTTGTTGGTTTCGATATCAATGGGTAAAGGTTTAAAGTATGCATTGAGTCAATGAATGTACTGGTATTATAGGAATTTCTCAAACTCCCTAAATTGATATTGAAATCGCCACATATGAACATTGTTTTGGTGCAACCTTTTTCCAATATTTCAGTAATTTTATCAGTAAATGTATCAATGTTTGAATCAGGCGGTCTATAAACACAACTTATTATAATGTTTTTATCCTTATTATTTATAATTTCAATTGTTATCATTTCAATCACTTTGTCCTCAGTTATAGACATTTCATCAATTAGTTTACATTTTATTTCATTTTTAACAAAAAGGGCCACCCCACCACCTCTCCTGTTAGTTCTGTTCCTATAATATAATTCGTACCCATCAATGTAAACATTATTTACATTTTCATCGTTAAGCCATGTTTCTGATAATGCTATTATTGTAAATGTTGTTTTTAACTGTTTTAAATAATCCGAAATGTTTGAAATGTTTGCATTTAAACTTCTACTATTGAAATGAATTATTGATAGTCCAGGCTTGATTAGACGTATGTCGTTAAACTTCGTTTCATCATAATATTCACAGACGTCTTCAGTTGGAAAGAATTCCGTTACAATGTGTTAAATACTAGTAGAAAAAAAATAAGCTAGGTCGACACACTTATGTCTATAAAAAAATCGAATTTTAATTCAAATAACTCCAACAGCTTAAAGTGTGTACATGAACATGTTGTGATTTCACTGTTTTAGTTTGAAAAATATCTGCTTTGTGGTTTCTGAGATATTTGATATATGTATATATATCTTACATATATCTTATAAAATATATCTACATATAAAACAGTTTCTAGACTGAATTACCGGTAACCATGTTTTTCTTTTTTTTACAGTTAAGACGAAGAAGTCAACACCAGAATTTATCAACTTGTGTCTTCTGGAGGAAGCCCATGAGACAACAGGAAAAAAATCATTTAGGTGGATGCAGTATTTATTTTTGTGCTTTTTTCACTTCTTAGTTTTCATAATAAACATTTTATTTCTTAAGTGGTGTCATTGAACAATAATTTCCTAAACATATTTTACAATGTTAAGTGTGTACAGTATAGTGTTTGTTTAAAAACATACTGGAAGTTAAGAATATTTTCCATTTGCATTTGACCTTTAAAGAATCATAAGAAAAAGATTATTAGATTTGAACAGCCCTCCATCCATCCATCCATCCATCCTTCCTGATGTCGTGTCATGAGTAGTGCAGCAGCTTTTGCCAGGATGCACAGACGTCAACATGAACCCATCCATCCATCCATCCTGATGTCGGGTTGTGGGTGCAGCAGCTTTTCCAAGGATGCACAGATGTCAACATGAACCCATCCATCCATCCTTCCTGATGTCGGGTTGTGGGTGCAGCAGCTTTTCCAAGGATGCACAGATGTCAACATCAACCCCGATGAAGCTGTTCTTGGATGCCCAAACGAGTTTCCTGATCAACAAACATTTAATTATTAATACTTTGTTTTTACGTTTAAAGAAACATGCTTTTAATGTTTAAGGGACAGTTTAAACCAAATTATCCATTTGCATTTGACTTTGAATTATCCCTGACAAAATATTACCGTTTAAATTTAATGAAATACAAACATTTAATATTACAGGGCCAATTGAAACCTAATTAATTCCTAATCTGTACCTTACTGTAAAAATAGTTTAACTGATTACAGGGCAGTGCGATCAATGTGTTAAGCAATGTTAACAGGAACCTTGTACATATATGAGAATAATCTTTATTATAAAGAAAAAAAATGGAAAACACAGGGGTTTAAAACAAGCTGAAAAGGCAATAAAGTAAGATTAGAGCATTAAATAGCTCAAGGGACATTACCGCCAACAGGTGGTGAGACAAGGTCCTGCAGGGTGTTCTTCTTCTAATGTTTAGTGGTGGCTAGTAAATAGCTTGAGGTAACACTACCGCCACCACGTGGTAGGACGAGTGAGATTCTACACCCCGCCCACAGAAGGGCTGCAGTAGTGAATGGAGACAAACCTACATGTGAGCCAATCCGAACTGAACCAGACCGGACCAGACTGAGACGCTCTGGGCCGAGCAAGTGGAAAAGGGGCATTAGATGAAACAGAAAGCTTTTGGCGATGCTTGGCACCGCTCTAAAAACAAGTTTGATTGAAAACATGTTTGATGAGAGTGAGTGAAGTCATGTATTCCACAAGGTATAAATTAAGAAGCGCTCGGATAAACAATTGGAAGTCTACCGTGAGGCTTTGGCCCAGCCGTCCGGCCTGCGTTGATGGTGATTCTCATCTGAGTTGAAAGCGGCTTCCCGACTCGTGTCATGGTGAGAGATCCTTGTAACATCAATGCCTTGTTGTGTGTACTGTTCTTTGTGGCGGGGTTTAATAAATGACACATTGATCCTAGCAGATAACAGTTTGTTGCAGTTAGTACTGTGGCGAGGTTAAACAGACAATTTTGATCTTAGCAGGAAAACTGTTTGTATGTTTTTACTTTTCCTTTTTCCTGTAACAGACTTCTTTAATAAATATTCATTATTTTTAATTAAGTCTTGTGTGTGAACTTTTTCCAAACAAAGCGTGTGCCTATCCTAAAACGAACCTGGTTTAAGATATGATAAAACATTAACCATTTGGGGTTGATCTGAAATTTCATAGAACATATATACAGTATATATATATACATACAGTACACATATATATACATACACATATATATATATATATATA
>JBBPBX010034798.1:15719-32404 GCA_038048925.1 Garcialebias charrua
TCTGGGCCCTTGAGCAAGGCCCTTAATCCCTTAAAAAGAAATGAAATCCAGCTGCAGACTCCTCTGCTTCACCTACTCTGTGCAGTCTACAACTCGGAGCAGAACTGAGGAGGATAGCATCATCTCTGACCTGACCTCTCTAAATGGTTTTCAGAATCTGTTGGAATCCTGGCAAAAACCAATGCAGATATGTTCCTGTCTTTGATTTTGTACATCTACCTTATAATGTTTTTGCTACTTTTTGCTATTTTTTCTTTTCTTTTGTTTATTGTTTAATGTATTTATATCATTACTGTTCATCATTCTTTAGTTTGTAGCAGGTCACTTTCGTAAATGAGCCCTCGAGGCTCAATAAGATTTACCTGACTAAATAAAGGTTGAATGAATCTCAGATACAGTTAGTGTGCGATGCAGCTTGAGGCTGATAGGTTGTCATTTTGTCAGTTTGTCAGTTCTTTGTAGAGGTGCCCACAAATTGACATAAAAGCACACCTAAGCTGAGTTTGTCAGACGTCCCTCTGTTCTGAAGAGGACGAGCTGCATGTCAGAATGTTAAATGTATGTTTTTTTATTATTATTAATTTCAGCTGAATTTGGTGTTTCCTGTACAAACTGATGTGTCACAATCTGAATCTTTCCTGTTCCTTGAGTTTTCTTTTAGTCTCTGTTCTTCTTGTGATTTGTATTTTTGTTTCCTTGTGTTTTCATTTCAGCCCTGTATGTTCCCTGTGCCAGCCTCTCACTCCTCGCCTTCACCCTCAGTCAGCCTCACCTGTTTCAATCAGTTATCACTCACATCAGTTCTTAATTATCAATCACTCAGGTGCTGCCACTTTCCACTCTTCCTGAGCCTCTTTTCTGATCACCACATTGTCTCGGGCCCCTCTGTGCTTCCTCCTTGTGTTTTTGTGCTCCTCAGTTTATGTGTTTATTTGCTGCCACTTCAGCCTTTTGTTTTCTTTTGTTAAAATAAAAAGTTTAATTGCATGTCAAGCTCCTCGTGTCTGCCTGTATTTGGGTCAAAAGTTCATCGACCGTGATAAAATGAAGCGATCGATAAAATGAAATTCTACAAGACAGTGGTATGAAACACTCACCCCTTAAAGTGCACACTCCAGAGTCTCTCACAGCCACAAAGTGCACAGGCTGTCTGCATATCCCCATATCAGCATGCATGCTGGTGTATTTTTGTCCTGCTCCATCATGCCCAGTATCAGCTGTTGTGTCAACAGATGTGCACCCAAAGGAGAACAATCGTTTCTCCAATCTCTCGTCAACAGGAGACACCACTTATGGATTACAAGAAGTTACCTGTTTATGGTCCAGTTTACTGGCAGGTTACACAAGAAAACAGCGTTGCACATGCTGATTGTATTTGTATTTTATAAATCACAAGTTAGTAGTACTGATCAGCATTTTTTTTATTTGAGCATTTTTAGAGAATAAAACTGTGAATATTGAGATTTGCAGCTGAATAAAGCTGACACGAGAGAAGCAAGCAAATAAAAATGTCTGAATGAAAGCAACAGGTATACCTCAATGATGGCATTAAATAAAAATAATGATGTCAAACCAGTTTGACATGACTGTCGATGAGGGAGAGGGCTGGCACCGGAAGAGGGGGTGTGCCAAAGAGACCATCTTAGCACCAACATAACTGGTTTGTTTCACTTTGCAGTAAGCTGTTGGGGGAAGAACCAGTGTTGTGTTGTGTGTTTCCTTGACTGATGAAGCCTTCTGGATGGAAGGTGAAACGTTTCAGCACAAAAACAAAACAAAAAACAAAAAGAAACTGTCCAGATGACCTCATAGTTTTTCTAAACGCATAAAACATGTTTGTTTAAAAAAATACAATCAGGAATAATTAAAAATATATCTAAAACCAGCGTAAGTCCTCCTGAAAGATAACTTCAGTAATGGGACACTGACTCCAATGGGTTGATCTCCAAAATAAACAGCCATTAAATTCTGAAAATAAACAAAAACTGATTTTTTTATTTTTTTATTTTAAGTACCGGTATTTTAAAGGATGCACATCATCTGTCACTGTGCATTCAAAAGTTTTAAACAAAGCTCTGGCTTGATCTGTTGGAGCTTGAAGAAGTGTGTGTTAGGGACGACTCTCAGCTATTATTGATTAGCTATGGCTGTCATGTTAAATTGGATCAATGCCAAAAGTTAATTTATAGATAAACTTTTTTATGAGTTTCATTAAAATCTGCCCAGTGATTCATTAGATACAGACAGATGAACAAACCCACAGACGTGCATGTTTGCCTGCCTTTCATGGAGGCGTGCAATAAATATTGTGTTTACAAGCCCGGTTTACGTTTGAACGCACCGTCTCCTGCATTAAAGGTATGGTCTGCGATTTTTTGAACACTCTGGACTTAGAAATATTTTCAGCGCAGAAAAGCATTCTGCTCCCTCCCCTCAGAGCCATATATGGCAGAATGGCACAGTCCGTGCTCTGCTGAACTTGGGATCTGCTCCGCCCCCTGCTGCTGTCTGCTCAGAGCCGCTGCGATATTCTGTGTTTATGTTAATAAAACCTTCTAATAAAATAAAATAAAACCATGGAGCGCTAGTCCTACAACACAAAATCCAGCAGAAATCATCAGAGGTTCACGAAGCAACGTTTGGACATGATTTAATTCGCTCGTGACTTCCTCATGTCTGTCAGCGCTGGTCTGGAATGTCTGGAATGCTCCGCCCCCAGTACATGTCCTGTCTCTGCGCTCCGAAGTTCTGTGTTTATATGATAATATAACTGTTTAAAAAATATAATAAAACCATGAATCACTCATCCAACAACACAAAAACCAGAAGAAATCAGCAGAGGTTCACGAAGCAACGTTGGACATGTTTTAATTCGCTCGTGAGTCGTGACAAATCCATTTCCTCATTCCTGTGAGTGAAGGATGAAGCGATCACTTGACTTTTGGCAAAAAAACTAAATAAAAGTCCAGCTCTGGGATAAAGAAGGGATATTTAATACATTTTGTGTCACATACAAAACAGTCCTGCATCGCTTTGCAATCCTTTGAATGAGAACGAGCCGCGGCGCTGAGGCTGGGACAGGCGGGGGCGTGGGTTGGGGCGTGACAAACAACTCTGTTTTTATTGGCTGGTCATTGTCCGGGTCACTCTGTGTTTTCAGTGTTTTTATAAATGCTGATAGAGAAGCAAGGGGACTATAGTTTTTTTCAGAGATTACTTTGTCTAACATCAGTCTGTCAGTAGATAGTGACAGAGTGAAGAAATATGTTAAAAATATATTGTTAGAAAAGTTAGACTGCATTACAAAGTTACATACCCCACCTTTAAATGTTATAACTGCGATGCATCGAAATGTTGCCCGGCAACACAGTTCTGCAGACTGGCTGCTGAACTGTCAGAATTTCAAATCTAAACAATAAAAAAATACACATTTAAAGTGCACAACAACAAATAAAGGAGACAGGAAATTGTAATTTATTGCCAACCCTGGTAAGTCTCTTTTTTCTTTCTGCAAACCAACATAACTCTTTGTTAGTTTTCAAAAGTGAGGAAAAGTAAATTCTGTCAGTGAATGAAAATGTCTAACCTCCATCCATCCATCCATTTTCTTCCGCTTATCCGGGGTCGGGTCGCGGGGGTAGCAGCCTAAGTAGGGAGGCCCAGACTTCCCTCTCCCCAGCCACTTGGAGCAGCTCCTCTGGGGGAATCCCAAGGCAAATGTCTAACCTAATTACATATTATTATTACTCAAAATCAATGTGCTCTTACAGCTAGCTCTCTAAGTTTCCTCTCTTGTTAAAGTTTCTGACTGGATGAAAACTGGTGACTTTTCCCCACACAGAACAAGAAACAAAAATGGCAGAATATGGAAAGAAGGACCACCGGAGTCATTCCAGGTACATTTATTTCTCACAAATAATATTTAGTGTTTGTGTTAAAATAAACTGCATGCGTTTGTGCTCTACAGTTTTCTATTACCTGATGTATGTAAACGTGTAAATCTGATCCGACTGTTCTTTCTATCGTTTAGGATGAGATGGGATGCGGAACACGACAGGAGGCTCTGTGAAATAGTGAATAAACTGGTGAAGAAGCAAATCTCAGAGCTCCGCGTTGAATTTCATCTCATGAACCTTGAGCTGAGACAACACATGGAAGCTGAGCTCAGGAAACATCTGAGAGAGCCAGAGGTGAAGGAAGCTGGAGCGGCTCCCCAACGTTGCACCGCACAGGACCCAGAATGCACTGCAACCAGGCAGCTGGTGGAAGTGGAGGACAATCACGGTGACAGAGAGGAAGATGAAGAACAATTATTCAGCCACACATTGAGCTCCGACTCTTGGAAAGCGTCCACCAGCAGCGATGATGGTTTTGATTATGTCGAGATGCGTGAGGGGGAGACTCTCTCTGCTGATGGTCCCAGCATCTCATACCAGACTGAGTGTGGGCCAATCAACAGCCAGACAGCCCCATCAGAAGCTCCCAGTGTTTCTGACGATGACCCGCCGACGAAGCAGTCTGAGAAGAAGGAAAGCACGGAGCATCCTCCACATTTGTTCATGCTCAGCGAACAAGAACGTAAGCAGGAAATCGTCCATGTGGATGAAATAAAATTAACAGAGGATTGGCTGAGGACGTACAAGTGGAAAAGATGGTTGGACAAGGAGGAAAGAAGAGTAAACCGTATGAGCAGAAAGCCCCAACACAAAAAGAAAATGGAAAAACTGGAGCGCATCGACAAACCCGCAGTGGCAACAAGACAAAAAACAGCTGGACTCACAGGCACGATGAAGAGATTCGGGACAAGAGTCAGTCGTTTATTCTACCCTCTTACGAGCACATCGTACAAGTGGGAGAAACTTGAAGAGAAGGATTGAGATTCAACTCTGTAAAAAAAAAAAAAGTGCCACTCTCTTAAGGGCATGCTTCATTTGAAACCTGAAGCTTCAGTTATTTAATAAATATTAAATGAATTTCAGCATATCCATTTGTCAGTGCCTCACTGTGCATTAAAGTAGATTAGTGTATGAGTTGGTCAGTGGTACATTTAATTACAAAAGTGTGTGTTGGTAACTTTCCAGGCACAATAAAAAGTATTTTCCTGAATTACATTCATACAACTCACCTCCCACTCCCTCTGCAGAAAACCAGTTTCAATTCTCATGTTCTTCCAAGTTAAGTCAGTGGATTACACCAGAGATCAGTGCTATACTTCACATGTAAAAGAAAGATAAAGATCAAATGTTTCTTCCTACATGGATATTAATTTATCAAGGGAGGCATAACATAACACATCCATCTTGCGACATCAGTTCTTTGAAATTCAATAGATGTGAGTCAGTGAGCTTTCTCATGAGAATTGCAATTCTACTTCCATCACAGGCCCAACATAGAGGTACACGAGACAGGCAATAGAATGACACTCAATCCAAGCTCAGTTTAGAGTCAAGCTGACCTGACCCGCATGTTTCTGGACCGTGGATGCTGGAGTTTCTGGAGAAAAGCCACACCTGCACAGAGGGAACATGCAAACTCCCCACAGAAAGACCCAGGTGGATTGACATCTCCTTACTGTGACTTAAAAGTGCTAAGCATTACTCCAGACTATTATTCATTTAATTAAAATAAAAAAAATTCAATCATATTGATCTTGTTGTAAAAAAAAAAAAGATTAATTTTGTTACAAAACAAAGAGGCGGCTGTTCAGTGGTTAGAGCAGTCGTCCACTAATGCAAGAGTTGGGGGTTCGATTCCACCAGCACTCACATGCTGAAGTGTCCCTGGGCAAGAAAGAGATCCTCTCATTGCCTCCGATGTGTGTCCCATCTGTGTATGGATTAGATAAAACACTGATTATTCTTTGTAGAGTTCTAATAGAGTGCTGTATGAATGGGTAAATGAGGGCACAGACTGTAGTGTAAAGAGCTTTGAGTATTTTAATAAGATAGAAAAGTGATATATAAGTGCAGTCAATTTACAAATACATTATTGCATCCCTGCAGAAAAATACCTATAAGAGCATCCTAAAGATTTTTATGGCATTACATTTTTGCTCTGATTTTTGCCCCAAGGCGCTACATCAGGTTTGTACCAGCAGGGGGCGCTACATCTCTTCTAAGATGCATCCAAATTTAGAACCGAGCTCAGCAGTGCCACTGCCAACATAATGATGCAAGTCCAAAAATCTTTGTGCACATGTACAATATACACTGTGTATATGTACAATATACACTGTGTATATGTACAATACACACTGATCACAGGCTGCAACTGTATTGTAATAAAGGCAAAAACTAGTTTTAGAACAGTCGGATATAGCATCCTGCAGTGAAGGAAAATCCATGATTTATTTACTCTGCCGTTTGTGGTGTTTTGCTGAAGAAATGATCATGTGGCAAAGTGAGCTTGAAATAAAATCGTAACCCTGGAATGATGCCAGCTTCAGACAGACACCGGCTGAAACAGCATTGTACTGATCACTATGAGCTTTGGGGATCTGAGTAATGTATAAGGTGAAGGCTGCAATTCATTACCGGTATGATAGTTCAAATTTTTTTTCATAGATCTTTTTAAAAATTATTAAGGGAAAAATTTGAGAGGAGTATGACATTACAGCCTTATGAGGTCGCAACTAAGCTACATAAAAACCCAGGAAACAAAAGAAAAAGCACAAATCAACAGCATAGGTGTCATTAAATACAGATCTATCTTCATTAGTAGAAGCTATTAAAGTAGCAATCCTGTAAATGTGCAATGTTTTAGATTTTACAACAAGTTTTAAACTATGTAAAACAGATCAGAAGGTTTCCTCCTTCTTGTCACCACCACTTTAATTAGTGAAGTGTATCTCTGTTCAGTCGTGATTGCAAACTTCCTTTTCCACCAATGTATGAAAACAACAGCCGGTTGTAGCCAGTCTGTCTGCCTAATGCTGAAAGGTCCCTCATATGTTTGATACTAGACAAATTGCACATAAACACACATTATAACTCTGAGGAGACTTAAAATGTGAGAGACAGCAGCTCTGTCTCTTTTGAAAATACTTCTTATTCTTTCTCTTCCTGAATAATAAACTGGCTTTTAAGATTAGTTCAGTGACTTCCCAGGAAATAAAAATAAAATAAAAAGATATTCTGCTAAGTTTAAAACGTTCCAGATATTAAAAGAAGCCCTTGGTGTCTCATTATTCCAATCTGTGACAAATTACTGTATACAAACATTTATCTTCCACCTGATGCTGTTTCTGAGTCCTGGGATATTTTGACATTGGGGTAATTTAAAGTACAGTACCGGTAAATTAGCTAATTTTTAATCCTTGATCGCTACATCCCAATAGGGTCACCTTTATATTTAACAACAGTCTCCTAAGGTCTAGGGACAACTCATGCATTAGAAACATTATCAGAAGCGGACAAGCCCACAGTCATAATATGCAATCCTGCCAGCAGCTGACATTGATTTGTCTGTGCTGCAGACTTATGATGCAACGGCTATGGAAAGCTTCATCTAATGTAAGCTACGGGGAAGCTCATTTGCAAATATTTAATATCTACTAACCTCTGAGGAAGCGAGGCCTACATTGAGTTGCAAATGACCATGTTAGATTAGCATGAGAAGCAGGAAACCCGTCCCGCAGCCTTTGGTTAAAGAGTTACCACAACCCACCTGTGCCACGTTAATATTGTTTGTCTCGCTGCCAAGATAAATCCTTGCTTTCATCTGGTTCATACAGTCTACTTAGAAAAGGTGTAGCTGCAGGCTGTTCAATTTCATGATGGTCAAGACTGGAGGATAGAGGAAAAATACAATCACACACACAATGGTTATTAGGGCTTGAGGTCGACCTGATGTTTTGTATTGATTGGTGCCAATCTTTAAATCAAAGAGCCAATAAATAAACTTAATTTGTTTCTTTGACACCTAGCAGCACGGTGGCTCAGTTGGTAGAACTGTTGCCGCTCAGTGAGAAGGTCAATGGATCAAATCCAAGCTGGAGACCTTTCTGGGTGGAACAAAAAGGTTAAATAGTGTCCTCTGGACCAGATTCTTTAAGCAAGAAACATTTTGCCCCCCATCCAGAGGACTTCCTCAGTCCAAGGCTGTAGACTGAGGAAGTCCTCTGGATGGGGGATGACATTTTTCTCACTTAAAGAAACTGGTCCAGATGACACGATTTAACCTTTTTATTGTTATCTACCTGGATGGACATGTTGGTGAAGGAAACAGAGGGGATGAGGAAGTGATGGGTATGTTTGGTGTCAAGGAAAGAAACCAGGAAGGACATGATGGTGGTGGATTTTGCCAAGAGAATGGAAATGGCTATCCACATTATTCCTACGTCCCATGATGCTTTGCGCGAAATGTGCACACGACTTCCGGTTGACCGGAAACACCGTTTGTTTACATGCGAGTAATACAGTTGAAGACAGTCCAAACTTTGTTGTTTTAGTTCATTAAAAATGTGGGAACACCACTCGTTTTGTTAAAAGAGGAGGGACAAATAAAAAGAAATAACAGATGTGACCTGATCGCGCTGACATAATTTAAAAATACCTAAATAGCGAACGCGTTTGCTCCTATCTCTCGGCTAAGGTTTGTTAGCAGCTATCTCGGCTAAAAATACCGGTCGCATCTGAGATCTATCGTTTTAAGACAGTAAATCATCCAAAACTCTCATTAATATCCCTCCCCGAATAAAAAGAAATAACAGATGTGACCTGATCGCGCTGACATAATTTAAAAATACATAAATAGCGAACGCGTTTGCTCCGACCTCTCGGCTAAGGTTTGTTAGCAGCTATCTCGGCTAAAAATACCGGTCGCGTCTGAGATCTATCGTTTTAAGACAGTAAATCTTCCAAAACTCTCATTTATAAACCCTCCCCGAATAAAAAGATGTTACCTGATCGCGCAGACATAATTTAAAACTACATAAATAGCGAACGCGTTAGCTCCGGCCTCTCGGCTAAGGTTTATTAGCAGCTATCTCGGCTAAAAATACTGGTCGCGCCTGACATATATCGTTTTAAGACAGTAAATCATCCAAAACTCTCATTAATAAACCCTCCCTGAATAAAAAGAAATTACAGATGTTACCTGATCGCGCAGACACAGCCATAGAGAAGGATGCAGGAACACTCTTTCTTTGTTTTGGGTCCGTGTTGAAAACACTGTTGTTTTAGCCAAAGATTTAGCTTGGTCCGGTTGTTGGTGCAGCCGCGAACAGCACAGCAGGTACCTGAACCCCGGTAGGACATTTCAGTAAACGTTCCGTTTAAACAAAAGCTGTGTTTGCTCCGATAAAATGAATGAAAATAACTTTCAAAAACACCCGCGATCCATACTCCGCCAATGGAATACAGGCACTTCCGGTGTCGGACAGGAAGTTCAATGCACATTCGCTTCTACAGTGACAGCCTCAAGAATATTGTGGATAGTCAATACCTATTTCCAAAAGAGGGAGGAACATAGAGTGACCTATAAGAGTGGAGGAAGGAGTACACAGGTCGACTACATTCTGTGTAGAAGAGGAAACCTGAGGGAGATTGGAGACTGTAAGGTTGTGGCAGGGGAGAGTGTGGCCAGACAGCATCGGATGGTTGTGTGTAGAATGACTGTTGTTGCGAAGAAGAGAAAAAGAGTAAAATCAGAGAAGAAGACCAAATGGTGGAAGCTAAAGAAGGAAGAATGTTGTGAGAAATTCAGAGACGAGCTGTTAAAGGCTCTGGGTGGTAAGAAAGAGCTTCCAAGTGACTGGGCTACTACAGCAACAGTAATTAGAGAGACAGGTAGGAAGGTACTTGGTGTGTCATCTGGACAGAGAATGGATGATAAGGAAACCTGGTGGTGGAATAGTGAAGTGCAGGATGCCATTCAAAGAAAGAGATTAGCCAAGAAGAAATATGACAGTGAGAGGACTGAAGAGAGGAGACAGGAATATAAGGAGATGGGACATAGAGCAAAGAGGGAAGTAGCTAAGGCAAAGCAGAGGGCGTACAATGAGTTGTATGGGAGACTGGACACTAAAGAGGGCGAGAAGGACTTGTACCGATTGGCAAGACAGAGGGATCAGGCTGGAAAGGATGTGCAGCAGGTTAGGCTTATTAAAGATGGGAATGGGAATGTTCTAACAAGTGAGGAGAGTGTGATGGGAAGATGGAAGGATTACTTTGAGGAGCTAATGAATGAAGAGAATGAAAGAGAAAGAAGAGTGGAGGTCATAGAAACTGTGGACCAGGAAGTGGGAAAGATTAGTGAGGGTGAAGTCCAGAAAGCTCTGAAAAGAATGAAGAAGGGGAAGGCAGTAGGACCTGATGACATACCAGTGGAGGTTTGGAAATGTCTTGGAGAGATGGCAGTGAGGTTTTTGACTCAAATATTTAATGGAATATTTGAGGGTGAGAAAATGCCTGAAGAATGGAGAAGAAGTGTGCTGGTTCCCATTTTTAAGAACAAGGGTGATGTACAGAGTTGTAGCAACTACAGGGGAATTAAGTTGATGAGCCACACGATGAAGATCTGGGAGAGAGTTGTGGAAGGAAGGCTTAGACAAGAGGTGACTATCTGTGAGCAGCAGTATGGTTTCATGCCAAGAAAGAGCACCACAGATGCCATCTTTGCTTTGAGGATGTTGATAGAGAAGTACAGAGAGGGTCAGAAAGAACTCCATTGTGTGTTTGTGGATTTAGAAAAAGCATATGACAGGGTGCCAAGAGAGGAGGTGTGGTATTGCATGAGGAAATCTGGAGTGGCAGAAAAGTATGTTAGACTGGTACAGGACATGTATGAAGACAGCAGGACAGTGGTGAGATGTGCTGTAGGAGTGACAGATAGCTTCAAGGTGGAGGTGGGATTGCATCAAGGATCGGCTCTGAGCCCCTTCTTGTTTGCTCTGGTGATGGACCGACTAACAGATGAGGTCAGGCAGGAATCCCCATGGACTATGATGTTTGCAGATGACATTGTGATATGTGGTGAGAACAGGGAACAGGTGGAAGAGAACTTGGAGAGGTGGAGGTATTCACTTGAAAGAAGAGGAATGAAAGTCAGCCGTAGTAAGACAGAGTACATGTGTGTGAATGAGAGGGAGGCCAGTGGAACAGTGAGGCTACAAGGAGCAGAGGTCACAAAGGTGCAGGACTTCAAGTACTTGGGGTCCACTGTCCAGGAAAATGGGGAATGTGGTAAAGAGGTGAAAAAGAGAGTCCAGGCAGGATGGAGCGGATGGAGAAAAGTTTCAGGAGTGATTTGTGACAAAAAGGTGTCAGCAAAGGTCAAAGGAAAAGTTTACAAGACAGTGGTGAG
This sequence comes from Garcialebias charrua, assembly GCA_038048925.1. Lineage (NCBI taxonomy): Eukaryota > Metazoa > Chordata > Actinopteri > Cyprinodontiformes > Rivulidae > Garcialebias > Garcialebias charrua. The sequence goes on from JBBPBX010034798.1 coordinate 27,024, forward strand.
ACCAGCTATGTTGTATGGTCTGGAGACAGTGGCATTGACAAAAAGACAGGAGAAAGAACTGGAAGTGGCAGAAATGAAGATGCTGAGGTTCTCCTTAGGAGTGACAAGGATGGATAAGATCAGGAATGAGATCATCAGAGGTACAGCACATGTTGAACAACTGGGAGATAAAGTTAGGGAGGCCAGACTGAGATGGTTTGGACATGTCCAGAGGAGGGACAGTGGGTATATTGGTAGAAGGATGTTAGAAATGCAGCTGCCAGGAAAAAGACACAGAGGAAGGCCAAAGAGGAGATATATGGATGCAGTTAGAGAGGACATGAAGGTAGTTGGAGTGAGGACAGAGGATGCAGAGGACAGAGTGAGGTGGAGGAGGATGACTCGCTGTGGCGACCCCTGAAAAGGGAAAAGCCGAAAGATGAAAAAGAAGATTGTTATCTACCTGGATGATTGAGCTTACAACCCTCTTTCTGTGTGAAGTTTGTATGTTCTTCATGTGCATGAGTGGGTTTTCTCCAGGTATTCCGGTTTCCTCCCATAAACCAAAAACATACACGTTAGGCTGATTGGTAGGTGTGAGTGAGTATGAATGACTGTTTGTCTCGTTTCTCTATTTGTCCATGTGATAGACTGGAGACCTGTCCAGCGTGTCCCCTGCCTCGATGGCTGGACATGGGCACCAGTGACCCCCGTGACCCAAAAAGGGGTCAAGATAATGGATGGATGAACTTTAGCCTATGAATGTACAAAGAATAAATTAATAACAGTCTTTGAAGAAATGTGTGCAAATGTTTACAATAGGAGGTGTGATCATCAGAACTACAGAGTCAACTATGGTGTGTGTTTAAAAGATTATGTGAGTGCACTGGCTGGATTAGCAGAGAATAATGCTAAAGAGAGCATTTTGGCACAGTGTAGTTTACTTTTTGTAGAGAACAGATTGTTCTTCTGTCAGCTCCTTTCAATTTGTCCTTCAGAGGTTCTTTTAGGGAATAAGTGTCATTATCAGGGAAGGAGAAGTGAAATTGATCAAGGAGACAATGCAGAAAATCTGTCAAGGACAATGAAGTAAAGAAAAGAAAGAAAAAAAAAGCTCATTTTTTATCTCTAAGAACAATCAATGGCAAAACACCTTGACATCTTGTACTTTGGACTGAGAAAACAGAAAATCTGTATTCTTAATCACAATTCAAGTTGCATCAGGAAATACATAAACCTAAAACTGTTGAAAACCTTAAATCAGACTGTGTAGTTGTGAATTAAGTTTTGTAACCTTGTAAAATAAATTTGTTTTTGGTGCATATGTAGAAAGGAATATGTATAAAGATTTGTATTTGTAAAAAATAATTACGAATTACAATTTTTTGTGAAGGTCTGTTCACAGATACAAATTAAAAAAACTGTAAATCTCTGCCTGAGTTTCATTTTACAAGTTTTAACCATTTTTTACCTCCCAGCTGATTGGTCATTCACACATTTAACAATCTAATTATAAAACAGATGGGTTGGAGTGTTTTACTGAGCTGTAGATCCAGGGATAGCATTAGTTTATAGTTTAGTTGAACAAAAACAAAATCATTGTCCAGATATATATTTCTGAAAATCACGTTCGGTTACTGATAGTTTTCAGTCATGTGACCCACTAGCTACTCTAACGGATGAAACATTGCAGTGCACAATGATGATCTGGAATGATAAATAATGCTGCCGTGTGGAGGTGAAGGACCAGAAACTCTTCATCATTAAAGTAAGGGTAAGTGAGTGATTTATCTGAAAGTGATGTAGAAATAATCGCATCAAAGCTACTTCCATAAGCTAAAGTTAAAGACGTCAAAACTAAGAAAGGATTGGGGTGAGATATAGAAATATAATACAATCACGCCCTTCCACAGAAAATATTTATGCAACAAAACTTACACAAAAACATCTGAGCTGACAATTAGCTCTGAAATGAAACTCATTCAGCTACTAGTGAAGGCAAACAGTGCTGTAAGAAATAAATTCTACTTCTGAGCTTAAAGGTCCACCGACATGATTTTTTTACTATTCATAAAAATGCTCAAAATATATAATTTTATCATTTAAATATGTTCCTTTATGCAAACAAAATGATAAATCACTTTAATTTTGCTTTAAAAGTGATTTTGAACTTCAAGCCGTGTTTAATCATGGGAAATCTGATTACACCCGAACGCACCATCTGTGATGTCACACCGGGCAGAGCTCTGGGCTTGTCACAGTGCGCAGGTATGAGCAGCTCGACATGAAAGTAAGTCTGATACAGCATCAGACCTAAATTAGATCCTGTTGTTTCTTGTTCCATCACCCAAACTATTTTCTGCTTCCCAAAATGAAGACAAATAGCTCAAATCTTCACATAGATTGATAAATTCGTCGGGTTTTAAATGGTCCGCTATTAAAGAGACCAGAGCCCTCTGCCCAGTGTTACATCACAGATGGTGCGTTCGTGTGTAATTGGATTTCCCATGATTAAACACGGCTTGAAGTTCAAAATCACTTTTAAAGCAAAATTAAAGTGATTTAGCATTTTGTTTGCAAAAATGAACATATTTAAATGATAAAAGATATATATTTTGAGCAATTTTATGAAAATTAAAAAATCATGTCAGTGGGTCTTTAAGTGTTTACATGATTGTCAGATTATTTGGGCTTATTTCAACAGATATCTTGCCATCTTTCATGATCATTATAAATATAGAAAGAATAAAGTAAAACTTTTCAATATAAAAAGCAATCAACCACAAACTTGGAACTATGTACATGAAATTTTCATATTACCGTAATTTCTCTGAATTAATGTTGTTTTCTTGCTTTCAAATCAATCAAAAAGGTCTGAAACATGTTTTAAAAATTCATGTACTTTGTATTTATGTAAACAGTTATTTTTTTCTGCTTCTAGTATGCACCAGATATTATATTTATAAAGCTCTTAAAAACAGCAACAAGGCCAGCCAAAGTGCTGTACAGCAAAACAAAACAAAACAAAAAAGGACACGGCAAAAAAAATACGTACATCCACAGAGTTAAATATAAGAACTAAATGATTAACATTATAGAATACAGACAAGTTAAAATCCACTCACACAGTGTCAAAAGCCAGGGAATAAAAGTGTGTTTTTAAACAAGACTTAAAAACAGTAAGAGGGAGCCTGCCTGACATTAGAGCTGTCATTTCTAACTCAAACCCAGAGCCCAGCTCGGAATAGGGCTGGGCCATAATAATATGCTTAATGTGTGGGCTGGGCCGGTGTCAGGCTTTTGATTGCGTCAGTGGACGTGGTGGCTGAAGATCCGATTATATAGCAACATGGCTTGCCATACATTCACCAGCCGCATGCGGCCATTTGACCGCTCGCTGACCGGCTGGTTGAAAGACGTCCAAAAAAAGTTCAGTTTAGCTTCATATGGACTACTGCCAGCGATCCATCCAAAGCCCAAATGGACGTTCAGCCTGCACTCAGCGGGCACGTGCGGCCGATGACCCAAACAGGTGAGATCTCAAAATATCCTCGCAGACATCAGAGCAAGGTCCATGTCTGAATAATGCAGAATGTAGGCAGAAGCAGGGATTTAATGCGCTTTGACGACCACGAAAGGACAAACATCCCCTCAGTTCTTATCTTCTGCCCCCTTACTCAGCCGTGTGCGTCTGCCGACCATTAATAACAATATAAGCAGGCAAAGCTTAATTAAAAATGTTTTGTTTTTTTCCCCCGAACCTGTAATTATTGTTAATTCATTGGGTCAGGCTTGGTTCGGAAATGATGGCTATGGGCTGGTGCCGGATAGGGTCGGATTATTTGGGCCCGAATGCAACTTTACCTGACATGCATGCAGTGGTAACTCATTCCAGAGTTTTAGACTTACAACAGAGAAAGCCCTGTCACCTCTGAGCTTAAACGGGTGGCTGGAACAAATAAAAGCGTCTGGTCTGCTGCACTGTGGGACATATGGCTGCATCAGATCAGTGAGATAGGATGGGGCAGAACTGTTCAGAGATTTAAAAACATACAAAAGGATTTTAAAATGAATTCAGAAGGAACCGGAGGCCTGTGAAAGAAGGTCAGAATTGGCATAACCTGTACGGGTTAAAAATTGGGCAGCTGCACTTTGAACCAGTTGTAAATGTACAATAGAGGTCTGACTGATTCTAAAAATTCAGAACCAGTTTGAAGGGAAGATCTACCATAATTCAAGGTGTTAGACTGTGGAACGATTTAGAGTTATCTGTTAAGGAAGCTAAATCTATCTCAATAGTTAAGAAACTGGTAAAAGTCCATATGATAAAAAATAAATATATGAATGTATTTCATGAAAAGTGTTAGATATTTGAAATATCCATCCATCCATCCATCCATCTTCTTCCGCTTATCCGGGGTCGGGTCGCGGGGGTAGCAGCCTAAGTAGGGAGGCCCAGACTTCCCTCTCCCCAGCCACTTGGAGCAGCTCCTCTGGGGGAATCCCAAGGCGTTCCCAGGCCAGCCGAGAAACATAGTCCCTCCAGCGTATCCTGGGTCTTCCTCTGGGTCTCCTCCCGGTGGGACATGCCCGGAACACCTCACCAGGGAGGCGTCCAGGAGGCATCCTAACCAGATGCCCGAGCCACCTCAACTGGCTCCTCTCGATGTGGAGAAGCAGCGGCTCTACTCCGAGTCCCTCCCGGATGACTGAGCTTCTCACCCTATCTCTAAGGGAGAGTCCAGACACCCTGCGGAGAAAACTCATTTCAGCCGCTTGTATCCGAGATCTTGTTCTTTCGGTCACAACCCAAAGCTCATGACCATAGATGAGGGTGGGAACGTAGATCGATCGGTAAATTGAGAGCTTTGCCTTTCGACTCAGCTCTCTCTTCACCACGACAGACCGGTACAGCGCCCGCTTCACTGCGGATGCTGCACCTATCCGCCTATCGATCTCACGCTCCAGTTTTCCCTCATTCGTGAACAAGATCCCGAGATACTTAAACTCCTCCACTTGGGGCAGGACCTCCTCCCCGACCCGGAGAGGGCATGCTACCCTTTTCCGGCTCAAGACCATGGCCTCGGATTTGGAGGAACTGATCCTCATCCCGGCTGCATCACACTCGGCTGCAAACCGCTCCAGTGAAAGTTGTAAATCACGAACTGATGAAACTATTTGAAATATCGCTTGAGTTATTTACTTGTTTTGACAATTTTTTGAATATGTTTATTTGAATGGTTTATTGGATAACAAAGGAGCAGACATTATAAGATTTTTTTCTTCATCTGCTGCCTTTCATTTTATATATACTATGTTTTGTAGTTAAAGATATGTTATTTGTTATGTTATGTATTTTAATTTTGTTATGAAATGAATAAAGACTTCTAAAAAAAAAAAAA